>CAEGAE010010310.1:0-26254 GCA_903067095.1 Girardinus metallicus
ATTATTACATTGAATTAATTTCAGATTTTTGTATAACTTTTCTTCAAGTTAACAAAGTGAGCTATTATTGTTACAGGCTAATTTTCTAAACTACAGAAAAGTAACTGTTAGAGAAGCTCAAATGTGAAAAATTGGACTGATATTGATATGCGATAGTAACACTGCTGTTATGTTAGATTTACCAATGTTTTATTTTATCTTTTTTTTTATCCGATTACCCAATTAATCGTAAGAATAATCGATAGATTACTCGATTACTAAAATATTTGTTTACAACAGCCCTATTACACTGTACCTATTTCTTTTACTTGAGTAATATTATTATTGCTATGTAGATTAATTTTACCCCCCCAAAATAAGCCAATGCCCCCCCGTTTAACTCTTCTGGAGTTGGGGCTGCCAAGAAGCAGAGAAAGGGCTCCAATTGCCTTTTCTCAACTACATACAACATGAACAGCTTCACAACAACGGCAAGATGTACAAAGATAGAGAGCAATTTATTTACAGCACCTTGCACAAGTTCACACACCCCTTATGCCGTTTCACATTTTACAGAATCATGTGTGACAGATAATTAAGTAGATCAAGATTGCTAAATGGAAGTTAAGTTTTTTGAAGTTATATAAAAATATTTCATAAATCTCCAAATTACTGCGTATTTATTAACCCTTGAAATGTCGATCCGTGTGATGACTAAACGTCACTGAAATTAAAACCTGGATAGGGGAGGGTGGTATGTTTGTGTGGAAACTCACGCTTTGTCTGATTTGAAAGATTTGTCACAAGCTGGGCAGTAGAGATCATCATAACAGTCGATGGTTGGGTCATCATCGATCGGCTGCTCAGCAACTGTTAGGCACAAAACAGCAAAATACCATACATGAACCCTTTATTGCATCTTGACCCATTTTTACATGACTTTCACATAAATGTCATAAATGCAAACAACAAATTATAAAATTTTTCTGTTAGATCGGTTAATTTATTAGTAGCTGCACTTTCATCCAACCCACTTCCATTTTTTCCATGTCAACAAACCACTTTGTACACAATCATTTGTGATGTGCAACCAAGTGCTAACATCACTCATACAGTATAATTTATTTTGTATGTTGTTTTCATCAGCGTTTAACTGTCTTTCAGTTGATCATAGAGCTGATTCCTGTTTCTGATCAGCCAGTTGATCTATTAAATATGATAATCTACTGACATGCCATTAATTATCAAGTTCTCTTAAAAGAAATGCTCAGAGATTGATATGTAACGGCTCTATTTGTGTCCAGAAAATATAGATACTCTCCAATACTCTGATATATTAACCTTGTTTTATAATAGGATATATTTTTGTCAAATCTACAGCTTACATATTTGAAAAGCAAAACACTAGTCTGTAGTTTCTTTACCTCCATCTCTTTCACTGTTTTTCTGAAATGTGTCCACATCCACCTCCTCTTCCTCACTCTCAGATGTGTCTCCAAACTCCTCTCCGTACTGAGCTTCAATCTGCTGCAGCTCCTTCTCCAGCTCAGACATTGCGGCCCAGCTCTGCTCTTTGTACTCCTCTGCCATCCTAGGATGGAAACACACAAAACAGTGAAGCAGGGACAGAAATAGAACAGCAGCTGCATTTGTCCCAACACTTTCATCTCAGCCTACTTGGCTTGTTTGAGCTTTTGCTGTCGCCTCAGCTCTGCCGTCTTCTTGATCTTCTCAGCGTTCTGCTCCTCCACCAGCTTCCTGTGGGCCTGGACGCGCCGGTCCCTCTTACGGACAAAGGCCACCAGTTGCCGCACCAGCTCATTGCGCTCCTTTCGAGCCTTTTCCCTGGTCTTCTTGTTCTCCTTCTCCATGGCCCTTTTTTCCCACCGGTTGGACGCCTGCCTCGTGTCGTATTCCTCCTTCCAAGCAAAGTTTTTGCGAGTACAGAAGCTCTGCCAGTAGGCGTAAAACACATGAACTACCTGTAATATGGAAAAGGAGGCTGGTTAGAAACACAAACTGGTTCGTGTTTCAAATTTGATTCAAATTTGAATGTCAGGTGAAATCGATTCAAACTACATATGTTTCTCATAGTTTCAGAGCGCAACTGGTTCATAACACATTTCATGTCTTTCCCTGGTCAAAAACATGAACGTTTTTACGTCTGTGTGACTTGCAAAAAGACTCCATGATAGCCAATGTGTTGTCAAAGTATTCACACTTTTTAGCTTTTTTCAAATTTTTTTGAATGAGAAGCATTTTCAAAAACTGAACTCAGTTTAACAAAATATGCCCAAAATAACTCAATGTGACAAAGTGAAAACATCTTTTCATGCATTTTTTGTCAATTTACATCTTGTAAGCATAGTAGGTAAAAAAAAAAATACTGACACTATGATACTTAAAATAGAGCTCAGGTGAGTCTGATTTCCACCAATTACCCTGGTGAAGGTCAAGTTGGCATGATTGGTACAACATATCAAAGCAGAAAGCCAATCAAAAGAGACAACGGAACTGAAATAACTGACATAAATCAACACAAAAAGAGAAAACATCCTAAAATAACTAATAGAAACATACTCAGGAAGACATGAGGCCATGTGTGTGAATACTTAAAACAATGACTTAACAAGCATTTGTTAATTGAAAAAAAAAAAAAAGCTTCTTTGCACTGTCATTTTTGTCTGAAATGCACAACGATTCAACGTCGCCTCTAAATGAGTCATTTAAAAACAACTGGAATGGCCAGGTGAAAGTTTGCGCTTAGATTTGATTGAGCTTTAACAGGCCAGTGATGCTTTAAAAGCCTCCAAAAGTGGGTCAACATTTCTCCAGAGCACTATCACTATTTAGGGGGTAATTACTTTTTTGCCTCACTGGGAGATTCTCATTCATTTTAAGACATTTTAATGAACCACTGCAATGCTGATAACAGTCATTAGTCTAGACATAATAATCATGACGTTCATATACTTCCAGCTCTAATTACATCACAGTGAATCTGCACAGTAAAAGGCCAGACAATGCGAGTTTTAAAAGCTGTGAAATTGTGGTAAACGCTGAATTACGGAGGCTAAATCTGTCGCGAGCCCTTAAGGGCTCAACCTCGAGGAGAACCTCAGGGACAGACGTTTCAGTATGGAGCTTACTGTATCATAATCGCTCTGAGAATCTCCAAAGGGAGGAAACCCTTCTTCCTCTTCCTCGTCGTCCATCCTGCTGTGCTCCATCTCCTCCTTAACAATGGACTCAAAAAGATTCCTGTAAACCGTGTAAAAGCCCTGGGGAGAAAAAAACACCAAAGGAACAGTGAATTAGAAAATCAGGGTTCTGAGAGGCACCAGGAATTTCCTTTCCCACAGTTTAATGGCATTGCCAGCCTAAACATGGGATGATGCTGATGAAGCTGGGCGAACACACAGGGGGAAGAACATATGCTGCTTCTGTCATGGAAACCTCTGTGGCAGATGCAAATCCACTTTTCCAGTTGATAAAATAGCATCACTGTCACAGCAGGTCAGCGTTGTTAGAAGTGGAGTATTAAGAAGCCAATATTACACAAAAACTCAAAAGGCTTATCAAAATTCTATCTTTGCCTTTTTTTTTAGGTGGCATTTAAAAAAATCTCCAAAATAAAACATTAATGCATCCAACACAATGTAGTCAGACATGCAACACTGAACCTTTATACTTGAAATATTAACTACCCTGATCACTCAATCTCCCCAGGGCTGTTAACTGCCTGCGCTTCCACTGCAGGAGTTCTGTATGGAAATGACAGAGTCTTTCCTCCAACAGTTTGCAGGACATGATATAGAACATGTGAGGAGAAATAACTTTTTTTTTTATATAACAAGTTATGATTTTCAATAAGAAATCAATATTTGTTTTCGTTTCCCATAGCGACTTCAGTTTAGTCATTTAATCTGAACTTGATGCAAAGGTGAAACTACCAGTTTTTAAAGGTACTAAATGGACATGCTGACAAATGAGAGTTATTATAACTGCACAAAATTTGCCACTAATTTATTAAGCTACAAACCAGGAAATAAATTAAATTAATAAAAATAAATGAATAAATAAAATGTATAAAATAAAAGTGCAACAAAATACTTACATTCTGAAACTTTCACTACAATTTTATTGCATGGAAGAAATAATGGAAACTCAACCAAGGACTAGGTAGAGACTTGTCAGAGTTGAAAGTTTAGGAGTTGTCATATTTCAACAGAAAAAATAAAATAAAATCCAACTTCAAGTACAAACAGAGTGCACAAATAATGCACTCGCTACCAATCAGAAAAGCCGTGCACATTCACTCCACAAAGCTACACAGGATAATCTCAAAAATACTATTTCACCACTATATGCATTATGTGGGGTAAATTTCTATATATCAATTTTTATTGTGGTAGATGCAATGGGAACAGAGAAGGGTCCCCAGAAAAATACCTTCAAAAGGTTCCTGAAATGGAGATGCGCATAAATCTGGGTCTTTACAGTAGAAGCAAATTAAAATTAGTCTTCATATAAAAGTAAATCTCAGATTAATTCAATGCTCAAAACAGTTCTGTCAATTACAAACCATTTTCAAAAAACATTAAGGAAAAAATAAATAAGTCAGACTATAACAAAAACGTTTGAGCCTTTTCCTCTAGGTTTCTTTACGAAAACTGCTGGTGAAAATATTAGCTGGATTTTTCATTATTCATCTCTGTTTTTACCACAGATGTACAGCCATCCTGTCCAGGCTGACACTGCATCTGGCCTGACAACTGAGATTATTGGTGTACAAACAAACAACTAGATGGGATTAATGGAAGAAGGTGCTCTCTGCTGGCCAATATATAGAATGCATTGGCATGTTTATAGAAGGAAACCAGTGAGCATAATCAATCTCTTGAACTTTGTGTGCATAAAGTAAAAGGAAAGATTGTAGTCTTGCTGTCCTATCTAAAACCAACACAAACTTTAAATTCTGTAAAGTTTTTGCCAACTTTAAAAAGAGAGGATAAAAACAAGTCACATTGACAAATAAAATAGAAGGGCAAAAACAAGTGTAGGCGTTTCAAGGCTGAGATCTTGTTTGGATTGATGGAATAAAATGTTTAAAGAATCTCTGGCTCTCCATTTACCAGAATTTGTTGACTAATTATAGTTTGAGTGTCTTGTGAACAAAACAGCAATTTAAGACACCAAGAATCTAGTATTCAGAGTGAAAAATGTCTGCTCTGAATGACATAAATGCAGTCAACAGCCTTTGCTAATAATCAGATAATTGTTTCCATTCACATCTTTGCGCACCACATTCATCAAGGATAAATAGATTTTTGTGTTGTGTAATTTTGGTTTGCCTGCCACCTCTGTTATTTCAGTCTCTTGTGACAACAGGTTATTATTACGATTACTCTAGCGGATTAAGTCATACAAAAAGTAGTGGAGTTAACTTATTGACTTGTCCATTACTCTTGGCAAAGAATAATGAAGGACATTTAAACAGTGTAAGCAAAAAGTTCTTAACTAAGTTCATACACATAATCATTGTCCCTGCAGCCACAGATGCAAAAGTCCAAACCTTCTCATCATCTCCGTATCCTGAGTAGCATGTGACTGTGAAGTACTGCAGGAGGTCAATGCTGTCGTCTTCATAATCGCCACTTAGGCCTCCTTTCAGCAGAGCTTCTCTGTGATTGTCATACCTGGTCCACGGGAGGAGAAAAGGTCGTCAGTAAGGATCAAAGAGCTGCTGTGGCTAACGCTTCTATAACCAGGAGGAAGGCTGAATTCACCAGGCTCTCTCCTGCGGATCGCTGAGGACATCATAAGCTGCTTGAATGAGCTTGAACTGCTCTGCGGCCTCCTCGGCGTTCTCCAAGTTTTTATCTGCAAATTTCAGAGGAAACGCACACAAAGTGATATTTAGATGAAGTATTTCAACCCATGCTGCTTTCCATGTGTGAAAAACGAATTGCTCTCTGAACCCAGTATCTCCTTTTGCTACTTTTGGCAGAGAAAATGCATTTGTGGTTAGAATTTTCTTACATCGTTTACTACTTAGGCATACTTTGTGTAGATATTTCTTTTAATTCAGCCATACTGGAGGCTTTTCAAGCTTGACTGGCCAGCTTAAGGTCATGCCACATTTCAATCCATTTTTTTTTTTTTTTTTGCTTCCCTCTGAATGAGTTACAGATGCACTAAAAGTTATTTTTACAGGTCGACCGATTCAAGGAAGTTTGCTGCTCTTCCGGTTTCTTCATTTATAAATGCCTCTTAATTAGGTTCACAGAAAGTCCAAAGCCGTAGAAATTATTTTGTAACCTTTTTGCAACACTCTCTGTGAGCTTTCTTATCTCACTAAATTTTGTATCAGGTGACAAAGTCCTACAAAATGACTGCAGATATAGTAGAGCATGAATGAGTCACACTTTATATGTGCATATGAATCAGAAAGAAATATTACAATAATCAATGGGATTTAATATATTTTCCTTCTCTTTACTATACAGCTTAAAATAAGGCTTCTTAGTCAGAGCTAAGACATTTCAGTGATAAATAAATTATATAATCATTCTCTCTGGATTGTGGCATTTAGTCAATAGAAATATTAACCTGAAACAAGAGTTGATTTAACTTCAGATGGTGGGGACGGGGGTCTTTTTTATTCATATTCAGTGTGTTTCAACTGTATGCAGTGAGTGATATTTGATTTGAAAAAGCAGGGATATACAATTGAAACTACACATTTCCTTTAATTCATACAAACTATATCTATTGGTGTCCTTTGGAGATTGAACAACTAATAAATCCCACTGAGGTCAGAGCAGATGCCCTACGTGTTTTAGATGTGTTTCTAGTCCATCACAAGACTTCCAAATTGCTGAATTACGTCCTCAGCATATCGTTAGGTTCTACAAGAGCTGATAATAAACAATTTATTGATTTACAGATGTTGAAAAAAGGAAGCATTTATACAAGACACCGGTTCTTCAGGATTGGAGTGGGCCACATATACATTCACAAACATCTGGATGATGACATGCATGCAGCTCACCTGGGTGCCATTTTAAGGCTAATTTCCGATAAGCTTTCTTCAGATCATCATCTCCCGCGTCTCTTTTTACTCCCAATACTTCATAGTGACACCTCATCTTCATGGAAATCGCCACACTTAGGGATAAGATACACTGCAAATATTCACGTTTCCCTACACGCGGCTAATATTAGCATTTGGTTAACTGTTTCCCTTTTAAAACATCATTAGTTTATCATATCCAAGAACTGCAGTTCTCTTATATATAAGTATATTACATATTAAAATATGAAAACCGGTCCTTTTCACCAACATGCAGCTTTTAAATAAGCTTAATTTGTGAATAATATTGCGGTTAACAGCCGGTAGAGTACTCTTCTTCGTCCTCGTCCTCTTCTTCTTTGCTGGATAAGGTAGAGTCGACGCATCGATGTTGTGTTGCTGCCACCTACTGTTCGTTATTGTCCAAGTCAACAATATTATCCCACTCATTTCATCCAACGCGTCTCATTGAGCTTTGGATGAAAAGCTCAATGTCTCATTAATTTCTTCTGTTAGAAGAGATGAGAAGGACATTAAAAACCAAAATCAAAATTTAAAAGCTTAACCAGACAAAATAAATAAAAATAAAGAATATACATCAAGACCAAATAGCTGAACTTCTAAACACCTTGAGTTACTTTTTTCTTTTTCTAAGATGACAGATATTCATGGAGTGCTCATTACAGAAAACTCCTTGCAAAGTTTTTCTTCTGACTCTCACTAATTTTCTGACAGTTTCAGTACTATTTGTGTCTGTCAGCTAAGCACAAAATTACTCATAAACCCGGGAAAAATAATTTTTATTCAATCAAGAAGTTTTTTTCAGATCAGTTTAAAAAAAAGATATCTACCAAAACCTCATAAAACAACTCATGAGTTATATCTGCAGCTCAACTGGATTCCCAATAATATTCTGTCTGTAAGACCCCAGTTTTATAACCATTTGCAATTAGCAATTACTTTTTGATCTATTGCTGAATATACATTAGGGCATACTATGCTGCTTGTGAAACCTTTTAGCTTTTAGATATGGCAATAATCAGAATAGTTTATGATAAATTAAACTGAACCAAAATGGTTAATCACAATTAGGTCATCATTATAATGGATCAGTTCTATTTTCACATAGGACCAGGCTGACTTGGATGACTTTTTTTCTCCTAATAAATAATAACATAATTTCAAATCTACTTTTTCTACTCACATTGATTTTCTTCGTCTGACATCAAATGTTGCTTGAAGACTTGAAATATTTGAGGATGACAAAATAACGATTCAATCTATTAGGCTGTAAATATTGTATACACCCGAATAGCACGTTGTCTAATTTCAGAAGTCACAAATGTATTTTTCCTCGTTAATATTCTGTTCCACTGTTTGAAAATGAACTTCAATGTTTTTGAAAAGGCACGATAATCTACTTTCCAGTATGACAGCTGCAACTACTTTTCTGCTGTTGAATGCCTTCCTTGGCATTATGTGCAACTGCATGCTGTAGACCAGAACTGACCAGGATTTTTTTTCTATTAGTTAATGAATAGTGCCAGGAGTGTTGTATGCGTGTTCAACCCCTTTTTTGTTTGTTTTCATTTTCAAGTAGCTCAAGCAAACAAAAAAAATGGACAATGTACAAATGAAGTCACTTTTCTGCACACTTTTAACTTGTGAACAAACTAAAAACCCAACTCACGAATATCTTAGTAGTGTTTGTTACCTCATAACACCTTCAATTCAGGTTTCATTTGTTCGTGTTAATCATGTACCATCCGATAATATTTGACTTGCGCCTGAGAAGTTATGGAGTTAAAGTAGTTACATCGTGGCAATGCTTGGTAGCTGCTATATTTAGTAGATTTAGTGAGTCTAGTCAGTTTCAGTAAAATGTAACTTTATTAACCCTACAACATTGTGTGCTGCAAATTCAAACAGGATTTCTGAACCCCCAGTCTGTGATTTGCTTTCCGACATAAAGCATCACAACGCTAAATTAATATACTTATTTATTTACAGTTACAAAATCTTCGCTGTATAACATGTATTTAGGAAATGGATCGAAACGGCTTCAAAAGGCAGGCTACGCCTTTTTTATTTAATTGGATGGGCAGGGAGTCACTGGGGGATTCTTATTGGTTGGTTATTAAAGCGCTTACCTTAGCTCGGGCAGTGATTGGCTGAACTGCCAGAAAGAAGTCAAGTGTCACAACATTTAGGCTTTTATGCTTTGAGTTCAGAAAAACCATCGGAATCAATTTAAAACACATAAGATCATCATATATATTTTCATATTTCTACATTGTGTCTCGGATGAACCACCCTGGCGCGGATTAGGTTATCCGGCCGTGAATCCACCCCCGATCCGTGCCGAAGATTATATATCGCCCCGGACTTTACCACCACCGCACGGCAGAGAGAGGAAAGTGGGACTTTATTGTTAAAGGCTAGCCAGCTAGCTTTTCAAAGCGGCTTGTTTGTGTGGGTATACCGCGGACCGCAGGCTATATGGCAACGAATTTCGAGCCTATATATGGACTTTCAGAGGACGAGGTAAGCTTGAATTGTAATTAAGGTGTTATTGAAATGCAGAATGGAGTCGTTGGGTATTATGAGGGGCTGGGTGCAGAGACGGCTAACGATTAGCCGTGAGTGGAGCTAACAAGCCCTTACCCACGGCAACATTCCGCTGTTGTGTTCAGGTAGCTGTCAATTCCTGCCACGGGTCTCTCTGTCGTTTTGTCCACTTGCATTTATTTCATAATAAGGTATAAACTAAAGGCCAACAAACCACTTTGTTCTAAAGTTTTGAAATCAAAGTCTCCACTTTACATTCTGCATTAAACCAAATGTAGCTGTTTCTGGGAAATCAATTTATCTTTCTTTTTTTTTTTATCTTTAGCTTGAAGGGTTAAACCTACAAGTGAGACCTAAACACACCCTGCTAGGTAGTAATCACAGTTGTTTGATGGTGAACTGACCGCTGAGAGAGTGAAATAGAGGCATGTACGGTCATATGAGGTCACTGACTGTGGACACCTTGTTGGCTTTAACCTACATAAACACACAGTGGTAATTATAGATGGAGTGCTATGTGATTATACATAGCTTCATCACAGTCACGAGTCTAGCAGAGGAGCACCCCTACTTCATGTTTGACATTTTCAATGCAGTCACAAGAAGCATGGAGTTTGAAGATTTTTTTTACTTTTGGCATTATTCTCAACTGTGACTCTGAATAACTGATGATTAGTCAAAGTTGTCACGTTTTTTAATTGTTGGTGCATTTGGATGACACTTCGGGAGCATATTTGCACGTGTCAAATACAGATGGGTGATATTGATTTAAAATTTTATCACAGTTTTTTATGGCAGTTGTTGCTATGGTGACTGAAGTAACAGTAAAAAAGTATTTCAAAATTGATTGCAGTCATAGTCTCTGGCTATGTTTATCAGTGCATATATTGAGAGCACCAGTCTAAATGAATGTCTGAATGTATTGCTCAACAGTGCACCCTTCCCATTGTCTCATGATTTGATTAGACCTGTTCAGTGACAGGATGGATAAAGGTTATTTCTTCTTTTTTTTCTGGGTCATTTCAGGTCACAGTGACTGATCAATGTTCTTGACCAGAGCAATATTTGGTTGCCTGTTATGTTACGTGTAACTGCCATGCTCGCCAGTTCTGCATGCAACACATTTGGCCAAATGGAAGGGCTTTTCACTTCCCTCGATGCACATACTGGGGGCATATTTTTAGCAGCTGAGATGCTAAACGCTGCAAAGAGGTGTGGAGACTTTGTGATGGACAGAAAAGAAAACATGGGTTAATCATAGTCGATATTATTCCTGCAATATTCAGCTGTGCTAGTGTAATTCCCAGAAACTGTGCAGGCGTACTCTTGACCTAAATTAATTGCCTCATCATTCCTGATCTGACATCTAATCCTATAAGGCAGGGTTGCCCAAGTTCAATCCTCGAGAGCTGGATGCTTCGCTGCTCCAGCACACCTTAATCAAATGAACAGACCATTACCATGCCTCTGTAGAGCTGAATGACTGTGGTTAGCGAATTCTGCTATTTGATTCAGGGATTTTAGAGCAAGGATGCATCTAAAAGCTGCAGGATGGTAGCTGTCGATTACTGGTCCCGGGCACCAGTGGGATACTTCTGAGATGATTGTATTTTAAAATGGATATTAGTGCTACAAATAGTTGCATGAGATGTAATAAATAGCAGTGCATAGCAAGAGATGGGGCTGAACGTCAGAGGATAGTTGTAGATGCTCAAACTCTTGCACATTCTCTAGCATTTTTTATTGGGATGTTGAACCATTCATACATTATAACAATTGTTTTTCTTTTTGCAGGATTTGAAAACTGAAACTAACTAGACTCATGATATTCCATGATGATACCACAAACTCCCAAATGTATAATTTCAAATATCATTATTGCAATATTATATATTATAAAATGATATGACAAGAGGGTAAGACTTCAATATTTGTTTACTGTTATATTCCTAGTAATTATAAAATCACATTTTGCATAATATAGTCAATGTATATTTTGGACTCTCGGCATTGCGGATGTTCTAAACTTGACAGGTGACAGTGGCCAAAATTGCAAAGGGTACAGAAAGATGGAAGCATCATATTGACAGATTTGTGAAAGAGTAGTGTGGAAAGGTTGCTTTCACTGAAACTGATATTGTTATGGCAATATTCAAAAATAACATTGCAGTTGCATGATTTCCCTATATTGTGCAGCACAAGGTCATTTAGATCA
Organism: Girardinus metallicus; assembly: GCA_903067095.1. Taxonomy (NCBI): domain Eukaryota; kingdom Metazoa; phylum Chordata; class Actinopteri; order Cyprinodontiformes; family Poeciliidae; genus Girardinus; species Girardinus metallicus. The sequence goes on from CAEGAE010010310.1 coordinate 11,838, forward strand.
GTATCTCTACAACTTCATACAAATACCACCTCTGTATATATTAAGTTTTCCAAATACCACAACACTGTCAAGGAATTTTTAGAACAGTATGATAGCAGGAGATTTTTTTGTGTTTTACCACAAAAAATAAATAAATAAGTCTTATGTTATTTTGTTAGATGTTTGAATTAAACATATCAAGATTACATGTTGGGGAAAAATAAACAGGAAGGTACTCTCATGTCAAAATCTTAAAATAGTAGATAGAAACTTCTTATCAATGCCAGTCTCAAAATTCAAAATGGCTGCCGCAAATTTAAAACAGTTCTTTCAACTGTTTTTAAGCCTGTTAATTAGTACCTGTTTGAAGGAAAATTCAAAGTGCTTGATGTATTCAGCTTTGTGGGTTTGGCACACTTTATATCGCCTCAGTCAAACATCACTAAGTTAATCCGAGTGGTGGGAGGCATTTTAAATAAAATCAGTGTTTGAGTTATGCCAAAAAGCTTGAGTGTGCTGCAGGTTTTGGGTATGGCAGTGCACACAATTAATGCTGATTGTTAAAAACATAAGCAAGAATTGATTCAAATCTGCTAAGAAATGTTTTAATCTCATTGCCTAAATACTCAACATATATATTAGATTTATTTTTTCTTAAACTGAGTTGATGAAGAACACTTGCATCTTTGGCAGTGATGCATTCAGGGTCTACATTGCATAATTCAGTGCATTCATTGTAGCGCAAAAACACTTTAAATTTCAAAACAACAGGTTCATAGAAAAACACCTGAAACAGTCTAGACTCCCACTAGCTCCTCTTCATTAGAACTAGTGAACAGATGGTTTAGCAAAAACTCCACTGTTATTTTAATTACAAAAAACGTCTTTTGGAAAGAGATGAATGCAAATACTCATAGAATAATTATTATTTTTTTTTGCTTCTGTTGTTGAACTTATTCTTTCTCTGTTGTTAAGTTTGACCTGGAGCCAAGTCAGTGCATCTGGCAGATTGAAATCTGACATGGGTTTACAAAGTTATGAGATAATTTCCTCTGAAAATCAAATAAAGGTCCTCTGTCGTCTTCTTGTTTTGCAGCATGAAACGCGGGTGCTACGAGTTAAAGTTATTGCAGGAATTGATCTGGCGAAGAAAGACATCATCGGTGCCAGGTAACTGTCGGAGAGTTTTCATCATTGTGTTTTCAATGTGAAACATTTCACTCTAGTGTAAAGATTATTGACAACTGTCCATTGCACCAAGTTCAAGTAGTCTGATTCTCTGTTTATTTAAAATTCAGCCTTTTAAACTGTTTAGATGAAAGAAATATTAGCATCAGTACTGTAATAATGTGTGGGATGTATCATAATAAAAGACGGGTATAAAACCAGTCTCAAGGCTTTAGCTATTGTGTTCAGCATCCTGCTCTTTGACTTCAAGGGTCTTCCTATTGCTTGTCCTTTCAACCTTGGACAGCACTTTGTAGCAATAAAAAATGTAGTTCATAACATAGACCTTGAACTTTCAAGTGTTAATCAATGATTACCTACCTCTCCCATCCTATGCATAATACACTGTAGTTGCACGTTTTCTAGATAGAAGGCTTTGACTAATAATTAAACGTGCCGTGTACCTCCTTACATGTGAGAACGTGCAGATGTTAACCTTTCTTTGAGAATGTTTTGTTCATCACTGTCCTCCGTCTGTGAACGTTGAAGTCCAGTGTAACATTACATAATACACTTAATGCAGATTTGTGCTCTGTACTTTGAAAGGGTTTATGACATTTGTACTTTTTCACGTTTTGTTATAGAACAACCACAAAAAACAATGCATTTCTACTTTTTATTTTTTTTTTAAACACAAAGGAGTAGTTTGCAAAGGGTGGCTGGCGTTTAATTTCAGCCCAATTTACTCCTAAAGAATGCACAGTCCAACTGTGCATTTATAAACACAGCTGCTCCCTGAAGGCAATATTAGTGTACAAATAACTCCATGAAGACCCCGGAGTGAAGAAGCTTAAAACAGGTTTCTGTTTCAAGCTGGTCCAGACATCCAGCTAAAGTATCCAATCAAGGAAAGCAATAATCGGTAGCTTCTTTCACAAAACATTTCAGTAATCAACCTGTATAGACAATGCACCTCTGAGCTGCCTCCGGCCGTTTATGATTCACAAGTGGAGACGAAGATATCCCTCACAGCTGCGAGTTCTCAGAAATTAAACTGGCACTTTTGGGCAACAGGAGGTGCAATGGAAGTTTCATATCTGTACCACACATAAAATGTGTTTTCCCATAATATTCTTTTCAAAACAAGACTTACAGATGAGTTCAGTGTAGCGATCCTGCTGTTGGCCAAGCAAATGCTTTAAAGGAGCTGTAATATGTATTTTCTAGGCACACTAAGCCATTTTATAAACTATCCTTCAGTTATGATTAAAAAATACTGAACATATCAAACATAACTTAAAAGAAATTGGACTTTGCAGTTTGGTGCCTTGAAATTGATTAAGAAACTCTTTCTCTTTGACACTCTGCCTTTATAACATCATTGCAACTATGTGGCATTTGCTGCAGCAATGCAGGGGACACAGCAAACCTCTAGAAGAATGTGATGTGGTCAAATCAAACCGTGATTCTTCCTTTCGTCCTACATACAACACCCCAAGTTTGACAGTAAACTAACAATTCACCTCACTTTGAAAGACATTGCAAACAGCGATGGCGGCAACATCATTCCACTGGTCACATTTGAGTAGTTAGGAAGACGGACTAAGGTCGGAATGGGTAATGCTGTAGGAAAACTTGTAGGACGATGTAAGAGAACAAGGTGGAGCTTCACTTTCAGCAGGAGAACATCCTAAACATGCAGCCAATAGAAGGGTTTACATCAAAGCATGTTCATGAGTGTTCCAACAATTTTTTTTGCTGGTTACAGAAAATCACAACAACGTTCATTAAAATGTATAACTAAATAGGGAACAGTTCAAAGGGTGTGAATATTTTTTGCAAAACACCAATTCCAAGTCTGAGTTTTTGTAAATATCAGGCCGTTTGCTGACGGAAGTCTAACAATAACTTTGTGTTTTGATTTATTGCACCTAATAAAACTTCTAACATCGTGTGATAATCTTTAGCCCCACCAGCTGCTATCAGTAAAACTATTTATGTTGTAAATTGAATGATGATTAGAAATATGGTCTGTCTGATGCAGGACATGCATACTACTACTGCAAATAATTCTAAACAAACCTTAGGGATTCTGTTGTTCTTGATTTTTTTGCTAATTCCTCCTACAAAGGACACCTATAAATGTCTGGTCTATGAAAGCTGTAAATGTTTGGCATGTGGTTTTAAAATTGCTTGAATGTTAGTTGTCTCTTTAAATGTTTTTGACATTTTAATAGGTGAGCAGCTTAATGTTTGAACTCGCAAACGGATCAAAACAAGGCTTAAGCTTTTCAAATCCAGGATTTGTCATATGAGCAGTACCTGCAGTGATATGGTTGTTTTTTTTTAAACTCCCTCAAAACTGCGTTGAATACAACAAATTCTTAGGAGGCGAGCCTAACAGTCCAGCCCTCGAATGCCTGAATGGGTCTGTACACGAAGGAGCGACGCAGACAAATGTAACAACCCTGCAGTGATCGAAGGATTCTCAGAGGAGCCCCGCTGAGTGTTGGCAATCTTTTTCTTGTCAAATTAAAACTCTGAACACGAACATTACCAATATAGAATAAGACATTAATTGAATTTCTTTTTTCTTTTAGTATTTATATGCAGATAGATTTACTGCACAGGCCTCATTCAGAATTAAACCTGCACCTCTCCAGGTGATTACAGTAATGTTTTTTATCTGGCCAGAATACTCCTCAGGGTGTTCAGCACGTTGCGAGCTCTTCCAATGCTGGCAGCACAGCTCAGGGCTGGCTGTGGCCAAAGCTGAACTGTACTGAAGAAACACTGAATGAGGTCTGATGTGTGGTGTGCTCGCACAGACGGTGCTGACTTGGCAGTCTGTCACCTTTTGAGAGACTCAAACAGTGCCAGCTTGTTCTTCCTTTTGCTCCAAATGTCTCTCCGAGTCTGCTGTATTGCTTCCTTAGTATGCAAAGTTCTTGTCTGTTGTTTTGATTTTGGTATATTTTAGAGGTGGTGATAAGTCCTCCATAAATTTTATGTGAGCTAGGTTTTGAATCCAGCTGCTCTTATAGTGTTGAATTGAAGTTTCCTAATTCTCTACCTCTGCAGGGATTTTTTTTTTTTTTTGCTATTAGAGGGAGCAGAGAAATGCCTCCCAAAAGAGCTGAGATACTGTAGGCTTACTGCTAATGTTTAGTCTCTGTACATGACAGAACCACATAAACATGCAATTAGAAACTGTGGGGATCCCGAAGATGCCAATTAGCAATCAAGCAGCTGCACATTTGCTTATAAGGGTGCAGTTTCAGCTCAATTTTCTTCCATGTCTGTGCTCCTCGTTTCCCTTGTTCTTTATCTTGTGGATTTAAAGCAGCATTTTAGCTGGCAAGAAGGACACACTTGGATTGGAATTTGATTTATTTCCTGGCCCAGTTGGGATGGCAGGTATTCTAATAAAAGCCTATCATGGCAAATCAGATTTAAAGCATATTCCCGATGGTCTGAATTGTGTCCAAATCAAGTTTTGCTGAGCGATTGTAACTGGAAGCTGTGATTTAGGTTCTGGGGAGCAGGCAGCTGGCTTCATTTTGACTGAAAATAGCAATCAGATTGTTCACCCAGGTCAAGTCAGTATGCTGATGATCATATTTCTGCAACTAAAACATTTGCAGTAGTTTGGTTTAGCTTAAAGGGTGTACAATGAGGCCACAGTAACAGGCTGTTAGTGTGTTAACCAAATGTTCTCTCTACAAATGTTATCCTCCCACACCACAAAAATATTGTGCGGAGGATTTTTGTGTGTAAATTAGCTATGCATCATACTAAGTCATGAAAACACTCTTACTTGAAGTACAAGGTGTTAATATTAGGATTCTGACATATTGGTGATATAATAGATTTTTAAATGACCAAAACTTCAAATTTCACAATTTACATCAAAGCGAAACATTAGGAATGTTTAATCTTTTTTATTTATTTATTTTTTAAATATTAAGGGTAGATCATTAACGTTGGGTTACTGTCGTAAAACACGAAGATAAATGTATAAAGGCTAAAGTTACTGGGGGATAAACAAAAACATTGATCGTGATAAACTGCCTCCTAATCTACACAACCACGATTAGTAGAGAATGACATGAAAATATTATGATGTACTTGGTGAGGGAGTTCCTGAATATTTTTGTTCCACTTTTGCCTTATAAATATTTATGCTTGTTCAGACATGTTTATTTTTTTATTTCTGCATAGAGAACATCAGTTTTATCTTTATCTATACATTCTGTTCACAGTTTGCAGCCTATTTCATTTATTTCAAACTGATTAGTAGAAATAGAGCCAATGTGCATTTCAGTGACATCTTTTTACAGCTGACTTTTCCCTCTCATACTCAAATGTGAGCACACTTAGATCTGGATAAGCAAATGTAAACAATTTATATATATATATATATATATATATATATATATATATATATGTATATGTATATATATGTATAATAGTTTTTGTTTATTTCAGTAGCAAGTTGATGCCAATAAATGATGCGCACAAAGCCAGGTGTAAACGTTTGGCAACTGCTGCTTTTTATGTTTTATTTTCATTTAGTGGCTTTGCAAGTTGACAACGATAAGTGTTCGGTTTAAGGAAAAGTTAAGTGTTCACTTCTGTTCCATCTGTAAGCATGCTCCTCACCCTCCATACTTATTAGCACCCCCGTTAAGGCCTTAAAGCAAATTGATAGTCGACTGATTTTTTTTTTGCATAAATCTCACACTGGAAAATGTAGATGAGAATTCAATCAGAAAGGGGAAAAAGCCTTTTGATCGTTTTAAAGTTTAGCCTGGAAGTTTAATTTAGTGATTCACGATTCCGTTTCTTTTCCTAAAAATGCGACGCTACTTGTTACCAAGTTTCCATGGCTGCCAATAATATACAAGCTAGCTGTTCCGGAGGCAGAGCAGGGCAAAACATTTTTTTTTACCCTACCATTACAAACGTAAATAAGTGAAATCTGTCATTAAACAAAGGTTGGCTGTAATAAAAAGCCCCTTCTGGCCAGCATTAAGTACCGTAGAGGGTTTATCATGCTGTGGGCCTGTTCCCATTCCAGGTGCAGAGGATTTCGAAACCTCTCCAACCTTGTGAAGTGTTGTAAAAAAAAAAAACAACAAAAAAAAATAAACACTAAAAGACTGTCCTACTTTTTTTTATTTTTTGTCAGTACATCCCCACTGAATAGTCTTAAATCAAAAAATGAATTTTTCACTGTGAGAATTTGCTGTTCAACAGGAATCTCCATTTATTTTACTAATGCTTCTACTTATTACCAGAAGTGCCAATGAGTGTGATGGGTGTTTAATAATTCTAAGTTTCATGCAAACTACATAATAAGCATAAGCAGTATAGATTTCTAAGCAGAGTGCGGTCCAACATTCACTCAAATGCCACTTGTACATTTCAGATCCTTTACTAAGTTCTTAATCAGGAACTTTTCACATATAAACTTTCCCCAAGTTCAATCATTTACAAAGGTAATACACCATTTCCTCTATTGAGCTAGTAGGTACTCAGTTTTATACCAACAGACCCACCTACTACTTCCAAAGTTGTAAAGTACTTTTTTTTTCTTTTTTTTTTTTTATCTTTCTTTATCTGCCGAGGCCCGTCGGTCTCGTCTCAGTGCGATTATGTGGGTTGCGGTGATACGTCAAGTCAAAACTGGGTCAAAAATGCTCTCGCTTACTTTCGGCGAGGTACAGTTTTCTTTCTGCGGCAGATGAGCAGGCCACTGCTCTGGAACTGCAGCAGTAGCCATTCCAGTGAGTCGCTTTCCTTTTTAAATATGCAACACATCCGCGTCATCTGGTGGCAAATCTCAACAGTCAAGGAAAATATTGAAGCATCAAGTTTTGAATGAGTTTTGTTGGATCTTTAGCGGCATGTTTTTTTAAATGTGGAGAGAAAACTTATTTGGTAAAAGTTAGAATACTGAAATTACTTAACTTATGGAGCAACATGTCCACCGTCCACGCATGTGGACTCCCCGATAATAGAAAAGTAACGGAAAACCTTTCGTTGAACCCTACAGCAGCGTAGCAGTCTTCTAACCTGCGGCACGGCAGCTTTCTGCGACAACTCAACTTTGTGTTTAAGCACTAGTAATGAACGAATTGTACATAATTGGTTGTTCCTGATTCATGTTTCTGTTCCCAAGTACTAAAAGTGCTTCCTGCGATGACACTTTTATCGATAGTTGTGTGAGCATTGCCTGCAGCACCCTCCGCAGTTGTTGGCACCTCTCGTAAAAATGTGTGAAAAGCCATAAAATCTGTTACGTTTTCTTGCAGTAGCATAACCTGGCACTGAGAAAAGTCCCTTTGGAGAAGATATAAGGCCCCACAGCATGACAGACACTCCATCATGCTCAACAATTAGTGTGAGGTGCTTTTTTTTTTTTTTTTTTTTTTAAACACATATCCATCACTTTGTATTGTGTTTTTTCTTTTCTTTTTTTTTTTTTTTTTTTTAGGAGGATAGTGATTTAAAACTTGTGGCCAAATCAACACAAATTGCCGTCGTCAGAAGAGGGTTTTGCATTCACCTTAACTTGTGGTGCCAATAATTTTAGAGTGTGCTGATAGTGCTTGGACCAGTTGAGTAAACCCCTTCAGTGTTGTGCTCGTTTCTCTTTAGATACTCGCGGTTTCTTTGGGTACAGCTCAAGTCTCCCATGCTTGCGGGAACAATGGCTAATTTGCAGGTCTAGAGCTTATTTGTCATAGCTAAATAGCCTCTTTTTCTTTTTGAAATCACAGAAATAGGAAGCTACTGTTTTCTCTCAGAGTAAAAAACTTATATCTAGTGTAAAATTGTCTCTTTTTTTTTGCAATTTCTCAAATTGACTAACATTAAAAAGGGATTTGAAAGTGTTTTACAGCAAAAAAAAATTATGTTTATTTTTTTATCCGTTACCCAAAATACCCCAAAAACCAGCAAGCTGTTGTATTCCGATCCACCTGTGGTGAATATTGAATGTCCAGGGGGAAAAAAATGCCTTGTAAGATTTTGTTGGTTTTTGAAATCTTGATGCAGTTTTTTTTTTTTTTGACAAACCAGTGAAATAAATACTGTAAAAATGTCTTACATTCAAGCTTTTATTAAAAGATTCAAAGAGGGGTGGTGGTATTTGTAAATCGAATATGCAGCATTGAAATTCTATAGTGCTGCTGCTGAATGTTTTTTTTTTATTATTATTATTGCATAGCATACTTATCAATGCAATGATCTGTTGAATGTTTGAAAGTTTACAGTGAAAATATAAAACTGAAATTCTTCCTACTTCCTTTCAGGACTATTTCTGATGATGTACTGATGTTTTCTTTTTAATATAAAATCAGAATTAATTTCCTAATATCCTTGTTGTACACATTCTAATAATATGCTAGTGATCAAATTTGATAAATATATAGTTGAGGCTACTGGCAACTACCTGCTAATACACCCTTGCTGGCTAAAAATGGTATATTGGCAGCTACATTAGCAAGAACATTATAGAGATTGCATCTGCCATGGTTTAAATTGTTAGCTAGCTAGAAAAAAGTAGCTAGCCAGCTGGGGGAACAAAAATAGCTAGCTAGCTCTCTCTTTTGCATCTGCCATGGTTTAAGTAGTTAGCTCACTAGAAAAACTAGCTAGCTCTCTGTTTTTATGTATTGTTTAAGTAGTTAGCTAGCTAAAAACAACTAGCTAGCTAGCTAGCTTGCTCTCCATCTGCCATGGCTTAAGTAGTTATCTAGCTAGAAAAACTAGCTAGCCAGTTAGAAAAAAACTAGCTAGCTAGTTCTCTTTTTTTATTTTTTGCATCTGCTATGTTTTAAGTAGTCATCTAGAAAAACTAGCTAGCCAGCTGGAAAAAAAAAACTAGCTAGCTAGTCCTCTTTTATTTGCATCTGTCATAATTTAAGTACAAATTTATTGCCAGTTGGCTGGACAACATTTGTCTTCAACATTGGATAACTTCTTTTGCCTACCCATAAAATTCTACAATCATTGTGCAAAAAAGCTTGGCAATACAGAAGTTAAGGCTTTTTTATTTTATTTTTTTTTTTTTTTACATTTCTGACATGATACAGGTATTAAATTTGTGACGGTTTTAAAAAGTCTTAAAATCGAATTGGTAAAACCTGCAGAAAATGTCATTTAGGTGGGGGGTCTGATTAAACGTGGCTAAAATACATTACATCACTCACAAAATAAAATCCCAATAAATTACATGCACATTTTGGGTTCTAAAGTGAAACACTTCGGTAAGGGCTCACCAGGAGGTAAGCCTAGCCATACCTAGGCTGTTAATCTTTGTTAGCTAATGCAATTGTTTAGCATGAAATGCAGCGTCTGAGGCTTCACCGCTGGTTCTGACCACATCCTCCTCCATTAACAGAAAAACCGTCTTCTGAAGTTGGAAATAAGATCTCAGGGCAGTGACTCAGAAGCTTCCCCTATACTCAACAAGACGCCTTGCCAGGTCAAGGCCTACTTTAAAGACAGATAGCACAAAAGCACTGCTGTTGTTTTTACCTGAATTATTATTATTTTTTTTTTTTCTTTTGCTCTTCGCTCTCACTTGACTCTAATGGATTCAGTCAAATCACTAATGGCCAAAAGCAAAGTAAACCACAAGCAAATACGCATGTACATAATTACTCCATCCTTTAAGCAAAGTTGTGAAGGCGCACATTGCAATTTAATCCATTCTTTACCAACATTTTAAAGTACACCTCATGCTTTATTTCCCGCCCTTAAAATAATTAGTTTTTGTCTAAATAAACAACCAACTTAAATTTCTCATTTTACACTACTTTCCCAAAGCAATAAAACAGGAACTCCTTGTTCTCACACTACACTACACTACTCAGCCAAATTGTTAACGAGCCTTCCAAAAGACATTACCACAAAATAGCGTGTTGTACTTCCTTGGCAAAACTAAAACTGAAAAAAAAAAAACCTTTCTTGCAACACAGTTTGCATTTATCATTTCTTTATTACAGCAATTTGAAAAACAACTTCCGTATGTCTCACATATTTCATCACTCCAGTCAGGGTTTTTGCAGTTTAATCACACTTGAAGATACATCAAATTTCATTTAAACATTTCATTTACAGTACTTGGTAGGCGTTTTCAAAAAATTTACAATTTCAAACCACAATCAGAGGTTGAATTGGATTCTGTTTTAAGTTGCAATAAGTTCAAATGTTATGTTTAAACTGAAATATTCTTGTAAAGGTTTTTCTTAGTTGTTCTGCTGCCTCTTGTTGGTTTTCAGACAACATTATCAGCTTATTAAGATCCACAGTGTTTTCCTTATACCAGCGGAAAAAATGTTTTAACACGTTTTCCCACTTCATTAGAGGTTTTCCTCTGGTGAGTTGGCTGATTTCTGCTGCAGCTTACTTGCAGTCTGATAAGAAAATTGCGCAACATCATAACTGCTGACTAATAATGGAGTGTCGCTTCTGCTTTCTGTGCCCAAACAGTCGTTGCCCGTCAAGCAATGGATTCCAGTAAAAGGTGTGCTGTTGTGTCTGAAAGCAAAACATTAGAAATAGCTCCGTTTTAGTAGTGGACGTTGTAAAGACGGGCCGCCTCATGGATCAGACTTGTTTTTCCAGAATAACCAATGGCTACTTCATTACATTTAGATTCTGGAATTTAGAGGTAAAGTCAGCACTCAAGCTTTTTACGCTCCTCAAGATTTTTCCCAAACTTTTTTTTTTTCCTTGTATGGCAGGGCACAAAAACAAAACATGGGATCCAAAGCATCCACCGGCTCCCATCCTGGCACTATGTGTTCTCCCAGGTAAGTAGCATCTGACTATCATAGCCCAGGCCACCTTCATGCATTGCTCTCGTACTTCTTGTGTCCTTACCTCAACCTTGTCCTTAAAAAGAACAGACAAATTTTACTCTGTAGACCCTAGATTTGTTCAATCTCTTAGAATTAACAAAATGTTGTACACAGCTTCAAATAGTTCAGAAAATCTGTTTCCCTCTGCTGCTCTGTATTTTCTTCTAGACAAAAATCTAAATGTTTAACAGTAAACAGCCTGAACCAATCATTTTTGTACTTAAAAGCTGGACAAAGCCTCTGTGACTTGTTGATTCATCCATCTGATCAAGATTTGAGTTTAAGGTTTTTAGCCATTAGGTTTGTGGATAAAATCTTAAACCGATGTACAGGTGCTGTGGGTTGCCATGTCTCGGGTGATAGAAGTTGGAACTGAGTGTAAAATGTCGATGCGACTTGCAGGATGACAGCAGACCGCCGGTGGCAGCTCTTTGTACAGTCGTTTACGTTTGAAGTTTGAAACTGCTGTGTAATTTGATTGTTTTGTGCTCTTCGCGTGCACCGTTTTGTACAAACTAGCCCGACTCAAAACCAAACGCAGCATTTTCTATTCAAATTCAAAACAATTGTTTTATGCTGAGGACAAGTTGAACGTTGAGACGGTTCGTAGGACTGTTCCCCCGCAATCCAGCTATTGTTAAGAGTCTGTGCTTGAAGAAAGCAGGCGATGGGCAGGCTACCACACACTGTGTTGGTGGTATATAATATGTGATCACAGTGGTGTGGATGTTTCTCCGATTGCTTGGCCAAATCAGCTGAGACAGACAAAACTTGTCATGGAAGACTTGGCATTGTGCAACACTCGTTCCATTTTTGGTTTGTGGATTTATGAGCTTGAAGGTTCTCATACAACTTCACAAAATGTGAAAATGTGTAGAGCTATAAATCCCTTTATCGAGGCATTATGCAAACTAATCTGGGAGGATTGCTCCAAGCCATCTTTTTTTCGGTGTTGCTGGGTGTGGCCCTGTGTAAAACACTGGATGATCATCGATACACAAAATCTAGAGTTGTTCAAGCCAAGTTCTAATGTATGAGTTTTAATTTTCACTCTTTTCTCAAGAGCTATAACTCTTTTTTTTTCTACTTTCTAATTTAAATTAATATTCTGTTTCCACAAGAACATACTCACAGTAAAAACAAACAGAAAAAAAACAGAAGAAGAAGAAGAAGAAAAGAACTAATAAATAAAAGTGGCTCAAATTCCTTGAAACAGCCTAGAAATTCATAAATACTGCAAAATCTTCCGGGTTATTGGACACAGACAAACATATCTACAAGACAGATTACAGCTCCTTATTGTTTTTTATTTATCTTACGGATACCTAAAATATGAAGGTGTACAATCAAAAGACTTTCTTTTAAATCTGAAATAAAAGTAACCCACTTATTTTAGCATTGTAAGAAAGAAAGTTGTTTACTGTTAGAAGTGTTGGGCTCATTGATACGTCTGTTTACTGTGGCTACGCAGGGGTCCTTTTGATTTATTTATTTATTTGAAAAAGATTTTTTTTTTTTTTTAAAAAAGCAAGAGAACAAGCAATCAGTAGGACAGAGAAAAAAATGAACAAAAATAATTTCTTTATTACTACTTTTCTGTTTGAAAGGAGTAAGAAGAAGTGAACACTTTCTATGAAGAACCTCAGTTATTTATATAAGGAGCAGCGGAGACGTCACACTGTGTGTTGGAAATGCGTATTCTGTTTTGTTTTTTTGTTTTTTTTAAATACATGATTTTAGCACAAACAACATGGCCGCCTCTGGTGACATTTTAAGCTGTGCTCCTAATATAATGTGCATTTAGCACATTATATTAGCAATTAGCATAGTAATGTGAGCATTGGGAACTGTAAACGGGAGAGCCTGTCACTTTGGCACACATGTGTGTTATAATCGTTTTATGCTTTAGGGAGGTTTCACACACACACACACACACACACACACACACACCCACACACACACACACACACAAAAAACTGTTAGAGGTTGAAAATGATTTGAGACTGAGGCTTAACTTTACTTTTTTGTGAGTGTTTTAGAGGAAGGTGTAGTCAAATTTGAAAGTAAAGAGCGCTTTTAAGGTGTTATTATTATTGTTGTTATTATTATCTGGTCGGGTCTGGCAGTAGTACGGCCCGCTGTTGCTGACCGGCGCTCGGGCCGGAGAGAGCAAATAAATGCCTCTCGGCTGCCGTATATTTCCTGGAAGTCACTGGATCCAATTAGATTTGTTTTGAGGGCGACCTCCAGCAGCAAGGCTCTTCCACCTGCAGCTCTCTTCTCTATACGCTTTCTCACATTAATGGGGCCGAGATGTCACAAAGCAAAACGCACCATCTGACAACATTGACACCTTGTGGCCATTTGTTTCCAATACGACCCCAGGCAAAAAAAAAAAAAAAGCTCATCATCAGCCACATCAGACACGGTCGGGGGTTTGTCGGTGGGGGAGAACTGTGATGCATAACAAACGAGCCCAAAAGTAAGGAAGTGCTTTTATTAAGTCGTCATTTATTCAGATACTCCTACTGGGACAAATAATTATAGCAGGCAGTCCTCTGAATGGGTAACTACAGCAGCCTTCATATAGCTTTCCAAAATCCTCTGAAAGAGGGTCAGATCAAACAAACAAACAAAAAGTTTTAACAATATAAGAATAAAATTTCACCTGGTTTTCTCTTATTTTGTGTAGCATATTTGATATGATGATATATATAAAAAAAGTGTTTTCCCCTTTAAAGATTTCTTGTGTTTTTTTTTTTGTTTTTTTTTTGGGGGGGGGTTATGTCCCGTTTAATGCTTCAGATCATCTGGCAAATTTTTAAATCAAAGATAAACTGATTGAATTGGTTTGTTTTCAAATGAAAATTTCATTTATTAAGGGAACAAAGTTATCAAAACCAAAGGAAAAAAAAAAAGAAAAAAGTAATGGCAGCGACAGCTGAGTTTGAGTTTGAAATCAAACTCAGTCTTTCACATCTTTGTGGAGGAATTTTGACCCACTTGTTTTCGCAGGATTGGTGAATATATTACGTGTGGCCTGTTTAAGGTTATATCACAGCACTTTGGTGTATGCTTTGATTAGGCCACTCGAAATCCTTTTTCTTTTTCTTTTTTCTTCAGCTGGACTTGATCATCCATGTCTTGAAGCAGCAAAGGAGCTCTGGGTAATCACACCATTTTGTTTAGCTCTTTTACTATTCCAGACACAGCGGGACCCACATCTTCCAAAAAATAAAGTTTACATTTCATCTCGTAGGTACAGGTAAAGCACTTTGCATCGCCTTGTTGCTGAAAATGTGCTATATAAATAAAATTACCTTTACCTTTACCCAGAATACATGTGTTGGACATCGTCAATACGTTTTTCTATCTTTTTTTTTCCCCCGAAGCATA
>CAEGAE010010319.1:0-23032 GCA_903067095.1 Girardinus metallicus
GGGGGCTCAGTGAAAATATAGATGTGTGATTCTTGGTCTGGGAGGGGGTAACATTTGATTTTTACTGATAAAACTATATGATTAATTTTGTAATTGACAGGGCCCTGAATTTTCTTCTATTCCTATAAGGTAAATAGAAGTATTTTTTTGTGGGAGGGCCCTCTGTCGGTCAAGGGCCCTTGGAATTGTCCTAACTTTTGCCCCTATACGGCACCCCTGCTGGTATATTTGTTTAAAATATACAATTTTAAACAAACTTTTAAACTCTTCAATCCCAACTAAACTATACAGTCGCTTCCTGCTGTAGTAATCCATCTGATCTCCTTCTGCATTGTGTATTTCAGTGTCATGTCCTCGATCCACATCCTGTTTGAATATTAAAAAGTCAAGCAGCTCTCTGAATAATGAGTCTTGGCTTAATGCGATGCCCCAGTTTAACAGCTTTGCCTTCATTTCAACAAATATCATTATCCACTCGGAGAATTCTCTTGCGACCCATTGACATTTCCTCCACCGCCTCTGAATTATTAGTATTGACATAATAATTTCCACACCCACTTTTGGTCCCATTAAGTTTTCAGTGAGTCGCATCTAAATCCACCTAACAAGAAAACTGCTGCATCTACCAGCTCCCTTCTCATCCGCCAACGTCGCTGCAGCATCTGCTCCCAAAACGTGTTAAACCGCAGAGGTAGGGAGTGGCTTTTCCCCCCTCATTCTAAATATTCTTCTATTTCAAGCTTCCCCTGTTAAATTATTCATCCTGCGGTGCCTGAGCCGGTGTATTGAATGTGGCGTCTGCCCTGGCAGTTGATTGGCAACGCTGCAGCGAGTCCCGTGGTTTAAGACACGGACAGAGCGGCGCATCTGCTGCTCTCTGCTGACTCGTTTTTATGTTTCCTTGATTGAAAATAAAGATTTTCCAGCAGTTTTAATTTGCACATTATCCACGTTGCCATTGAAGTCATCCATTAATATCTACTATTACCACAGTTGGTTAGTAGCAAGTTTCATTTATCTGAGTAAACTTACTCCCAGCTTTAAAATGCACTTTCAACATCTACTTGAGTAACACTGTTCCTGTTGTAACCATTGATTTCTGTAGATTTGTGTTGTGAAAATGTCATTTGAAAAAGCGTTGTTTCTGCTGCCTGAACTTGTATCTTTGTGTTGATATTACCTATTTTTACTCACTTTAGATTTTTATTCTTTGAAATGCCAGAATGCATGCATCACTTTGCGCTTGTCTGTCTGATGACGTCCTTTTCCCCTGATAATTCAGGTGCTACAGTCAAACTGCCAGTACTTGAGTAGCCTTTTCACCTAAATAATCTGATTACGTCCAGATTAATATGGTTCATAGCAAAGGTTTAAAGTAAATGTCGTCTTCCTGGAAACATTCTTACAATTTAGCTTTCAGTCTCCCATACAGAAGATCCCATTCTCCCACTTTTGTTGAGGAAATCCGCCCTGACAGCGCGCGGCAGCCAGACCCACCGTGTATTTTAACTCTCAGGTACGCACTAATGAAAGCATTTACACCATTTTGTGGATCAAAAACTTCAATTGGAGAGGTTTTGATCCACAAAATCCTCTCAGTGCCTCAGGTGTGACTCAACATATTTGCACTATGCTCATACATTTTTGTTAGAAATAGTTATCTCATTCTGGTTTGTTCAGTTCTGAATAGAGCCTGTTGAACTCCGTCTTTGTGGTCTCACTACATTCAATCAATCAAGTTTTTTTTGTATAGCACATTTCAGCAATAAGGCACTTCAAAGTGCTTTATATCATACATTAAATTATTGTTAATAAAACTGCACACCTTTCCATTGTGATCATTTAAGAGCTTTGCTTGGCCCATTAGTGCATTAGAAAGAAAAATATGACTCAAACCCAAGTGACATTGATCATGTCAGAGACATTTGACAGGTTTTAGACTGAGTACATGTGCTATATGAAGATTAACAAATAACCAGCTCAAATCTGGTTAAACCATAGATCTGAACCTTCCTGGTGTCTCAATCTTAAACTCACATGGCATCAGCTCCCTCTGAGCTCATAATGAAAATAATAAGCCGCGTGAGAAAACCAAGTGCTGTTCACTTCTAAATAATTCACACGAGAAATCTCTTGGCAGTTCAAGAGAGCATTCATTTAAACTCACTGTGGTGACATTTATTTATATATATATATTTTTTACAAAGGTTGAAATGAAACATTTAGCATGGGGACACAAATAATAAGTTATCCACAGCTGACGTTATAAACCCTGGTCTAATCCTGCCAGGTTGCGACAAACAAAAACAAAGTGGTACGATCAGACCAGATAAAATGCCAAACTGGATAAAACTCATTCGTTAGGAAAATGGTCACTTCCTGTTTGTGAGCAGTGAAAACAACCTTGTCATCCATCACTACTACCAAAAATGACCAGCTATGAGAGACTGGAATGAAAAGCAAATCAAATGGAAACAATCAAACTAAAACTGCTACAAAGATTTCTGTTGTTAAGATCTTTGTTGTCTTAAGAAGAGAAATTGATGTTTTTGTCACCTTTCATTTCAGCCTCTTTGTCCACGTCAGTACTAATCATGACTTATGGATCATGAGAGTCATATTTACTCTCAGGCAAATAGGACTATTACAGTTTTACTAAAGCCTACATATATCATCAGGAGACATAGATCTCTGTGTCATGATTGATCATTTTCCCTGCCCTCTCACGTCAGCTGACCCGGGTGGTAAACACCGTGCAAACTGGTTCCCCATCTTGCTCTCGACAAAAAATCTTTTTTCTTGATTGGCCTGTATTGGTAATCAGCCAGTTAGAGGTTAAAAATACACAATCTTTTTTCTTTAGTTTGACCCTACTATCTGTACCTTGCAAGATAAGGGCCCAGTCCAGGTTGAAGATCTTTAGAAAGAGAAACACTTTAGAAGATTTCAGAGATCGTAGCCAGACTTAGGTTTCCCCACTCTCATTTTTTTCTATTTTTATCAGACACTTTGTCAAACCCTCCTGTCCTCTCTTTCCCAATCGCCTGACTGACTCCTTTCCTTGCTCACCAGGAGACCATTTCCTCCTGATACATCTCATCCCAAGTGGACCTGGGATACAGAGACCATATAATAGGTTGAATCTAACTGATGAGTTTGTTCACTCGTCCACCATATGCTCCATGGTTTATCATAATGTAAGGTTCTTTTTAGAGTAAACTACCTAAATACCAGGCTGGTAAAAATTCTTCCAAACATATGGCAAAACTCAGCCTCAGCAGAAATCACCAGCAGTCGTCCTGCCAGCTGTTCAGTTACTAATGTCAACTGACGGCTAGAATTGAGAATATTCTATTTCCTGTTTATCCAAAGACGCTTGACATGTCAACAGAGTCTCTCTTCTGCATGTGAACAAAGTGTTAAGAAAAATATTTGCATACATTTAAAAAATTCCAGTCAGTGAACGCAGCATACATATCTAAGCTCTATCATTTCATGGAAACAACACTCTTCAGTGTGGATGTTGCTCTTGAGGCAGTATGACTCTGTTAATTGCATTTAGGATCCATGTGGTGTTTTAAAAAAATACTGTCATAAATCAACTTATTTTCTCCATGTTTCAAAGCTGACTGTTATTTTCTAACTGTGCTAACTTTCCGTTAGCACAGATGATGTTTTGTATTCTAGGCGTCATCACAGCTGCTGCTGGCTGCAGCAGAGCAGAGCGCCACCTGCTGTGGAAGTGTTGCTACGGCGTCGTCTGACCACAGCAGAGTGGCGTTCTAAATATATCTGCAGATCAGAGCTCAGGGAGGAAGGCTCTGTGCTGCAGAATCTGGGATTAACCATTTGTCTCTAATTCATGGTTTGACACACAAACACACACGCAGACAGACGTGCTCCTGACTTCTGATTCACACAGAAAACCTAAAATGTCTCCCACTGGAGCTGTGAGCCAGGGCCAGACCAGACCATGCACTACTGTACTCGTATATACTCATTAATTTTTCAGTTGCTAATAGAGGAATGAGTGGAAGTGTCCCATCTTGTCTATAAACATGCTAACTCCTGTAGCAGTGATGGAAGTGGAAAGTCCAGAGTCGATGAATCTGTTACATCAAAGTGACATTGCTCAAAATGGTTTGTGTTTTAGCTGCTTCAAAGCTTCATTCGTTAAAACCAAATGCAATGGAAATGTTTCAGTTCCTCTTCTGCTGTTAAACATTTGGAGTAGCGATAATGAGGCGTTTATTTAGGGCTGAGACAATTAATCGGATTAATCGATTATTGAAATAAATAATCAATTAACCTTCAACTGAAGTATAGATACTCAAAATGGCATCCATTTGCTGAAAGAACACACCCAAAGCAGTGATTTTGACAAATCCTCACAAAAAATATAAACATTTAACATTTAGAATTAAAAAAAAAATTTGTCTGCAAATTTGTTCTACCCAGAAATCGTCAAGTGGTTTCAGCTTCACCTGGTTCAAACTCTGTCAAGAAAACAAATCTCTTATTCAACACTTTTTGCTGCCCTGTCGGTGCGTAAAAATATAATCCACCAGTCAGACGAACACTGTACTGATGCCAAGTCAAGCAGAAAGGATGAGATTTTCACATGTTGACGTTTGAAGTATTTTTTTTTTGGCAGCAGATGCTTCCTTTGCTACAAAGTGTACACTAAAGGAATGCTATGTTGATTCTTTTTAGACAATAAAATGTTTGTTTCCTTTTCTTGTAAATAAAAGTTATTTAATTGTTTTCACATTTAAATGTATTTTAAATATTGTCTAAAAGAAGCTTACATTAATCGATTTATCATCAAAAATAATCAATAGGATAATCAATTACTAAAACAATCGCTAGTTGCAGACCTGCATTTATTATTTATAATTATGTTCCATTCATTGTCTTATTTCTGATCCCTGTCTAGGTGTTGTTTTCTACTCTGAGCCCTCTCTCTCTAGTCATTAGCCTCCTTCCTGGATTTGATTCCTCTTAAGCTCAGAGTCTAGCGGTAAGGTGGAACTCATCGATTAGATAACAGAAGGAAAAATCAAGAATCTTCCCTTCTACCACATTAGCAGCTTAAACGCTGAAAGACTCCGCCAGCCAGAGTTTGAGTTTAGCTGCTGAGACGTTATCCTGAAGACAGCTACCAAGCTAACGACAGCAGAGCTGAGCTGCAGAGAAGGAGAGACACAAATTAAACGAGCCTCCAGCTTCTGCAGCCCACTCACTTATTTCACCAAACAAGATCTTTTTTTTTTTTCTCCTTCGCTAGCAGGGAGAGCAAACGCCTCACAATCTCCAGTTATTGATCTTGACACTATCCAATCAATCAGGCTGTCCTTGAAAACACCCACACGCTGCCGTACCAAGCAAGCAATTTGAATAATATCTGTTTATACACAAAGCCATCTGGCAAGGAATAAATTGACTTTGGTGCTTGAAATGCATAAAAAAAAAAAAATAAATAATTGTAGCTGTTTGCATTTTCATTTCAGCGTTGCTGTTCAGCACGAACAAAGCAGTTCCTGTTTTAATAGGAAATAGGTAAATAAAACTAGCTACTAACCAACTGTGGTAATAGTAGATATTAATATTGGATGACTTCAATGGCAACATGGATAATGTGCAAATTAAATCTGAGATACATGATGCTAATCTGCCATGTTTATGGTTTAAAACAGACCAGACTGACAGCAAATGTATTTGATATGTACATATAATAACAGATGTAGGTTTTAGCTGTTTTTAAAGAAATAATTGCATTGTATTTCCAACAATTTTGACAGTAAAAGTGACAGCAGTAAGTTTTTAAATGTGTTTTTTTCTTCACGTGTTATTTTTTTTTACCCAATTTTCCGTCAATATCAATGTCACATAGAAGGAAATTTATCCACCCTCTTTTTGCAGAATGTTTATCTTTATTTAAAAAACTAAAAGTAGCAATAAAATGGGGCTGTTTTAATAGTAGGTATTTGTCAAAAACAACCAGTTTTCTTTATTCAAAGGGTAAATTGGTTTTAATTGGCTGGACTGAGGGCAAAGGTGACTCTTTGCATGGTATCCAATTAGAGTGCAACTTTTAGAAACCTGTTCAAAGATCTGATCAAAAAGAATATTACTTTATTTGAAAGAGCCTCTAAAATCCTAAAGCCGAATACTGATTCTGCCTCGCACCTAACGGTCATTGCACAGAGAATACAGAGAAGTGTAACTCAGTGTTTGCTTGTTTAGATGTTGAACTGTTATATATCTAGTGTTTGGTTTCTTGGCTTTAACAAGGCCAGATAGCTACACACACTGTATAGCTGAAAAATGTTAAATTAAAACAGTGTTTTACAGAATCGGTCATCTCAGCACAACCAGAGTGTGAATGTTACAATAACCTGCTGTAGAAGTTTGATTATTTTATCTAGTGGATGCTGATGGAAATTGAGAATAACTGAGTCCTTCACTAAAAGCATTAAAAACTTCCCATTTTAATAGTTTAAACACCAAACATATCTTAACATGCACACGCAATGGAAATGAGCTTAGTACAACTGCAGAAGCTAACATCCTTATCGCCACTCTTGGGGGTACAGCCAATCAACGCCAATGAAAACAAATCGTGCTCCTGGATTGGCCGCAAATATCATTCAGTCAATCCCAGCATTTAGTTCGCCCAAGCATTTAGACTGCCCCAGCATGTAGTTCAACCAACATTTAATCCAATCCAGCATTTAGTCCGCCCCAGCATTCAGTCCCTCCCAGCACTTAGTCCGCTACAGTATTCCCAATAGTCCAGTTCAGCATTCAGTCTGGTCCAGCATTTAGTCCGCTCCAACACTTCTATCCAGCAGTGCTAGTATTCCACACACCGACCCACTATTGGATAATCATTTATTATTATTCACATGGCCTCAAAAGACTTTTTGTTTTTATAGTTTGGTGTTGAGGTCATCAAGCTGTCAGTCTGCATAGCCAGTTGCTTTCCACTGACTCCTTTTGACACATCCCAGAATGCAACAGTGCTGTGAGTCTGTGGTTTTCTCTGGGATCAGAACGCCAGTGGACACTTCTGACTGACGCTGGATGACCAGAAACGAGAATCAAAACAGAAAAAATGATACAAGCTCCATTTTGTCACTTCAGACACCGACACGGATTTCTGAGGTTTAGTATTTGTCAATAACAATCCAACACAGAAAAGCAGAGCTGAATCAAAGAAAAGATTTCTTCTTTTTAATCACAAAGATAAATGTACTGAATTACATTTTTTTTTTTTTTTTGCTAACTCTGAATCAGCATTGCACACTTAAATACACCAACAGCTTCATAACTTTGGTCAAACATGTGAAAACAACAACTTTAATTTGTTCAGTCAGTGCAATTAGGAGAACAGCCAATGAAACTAATGAAAACGATTGGTCGACGTGTAAAATAAACTGCAACAAACCTTTCAAATGGTTCAGAAAGTGCAATTGGGAATTCTCAACATAATGTAAAATAAATAATAAAACATGACATCACTCAGAGGGACAAAGCACAGAATTAGGCTGAATAGATCTGCCCTTATGGATCACACACATTGTCACAGAATTTTTCTCAATATTGTAGCTGATACAGGTATTAATATAGGATCATTCCATCTCTGGTATCTGCTGACCGCCATCTAGCTTAGGAATGAAACTCGACTGGCTTATTTGAAATTCTTCAGAATGAATCCAAATAGTAATAGATTCCCTAAAATCAGATTCTGTCTCTAAAGCCGCCAGTGAACCGGCGCCATTATCCTGAGAGAAGAGGAACCGCGGCTCCACATAAACTGACCAGCTAAAATTAATGTTCTATAAAACCTTATTTTTATTTTCACTTGTTTTTAACACACAAAATTTGGTCAAATGTGTAATGGTGCTCTGTGGAAGAAGAGCTTTAATTGCGTGAGTCACTCATCTCCTCTGAGATAAAAATGAACGTCTCAGCACAAACATCAAGGCTGTTTAGATAAGAGCCCCAAGCTAACAGCTGATAGCTCCGTGTGCAGATTTATCCGGTTACAGCTGATCAACCCTTTAAAGGAACTTCCCTCAGAAACATACCATATTTAAGAGGACAAAGCTGCAGTATGAGCACTAAGGGAGAACCCTGACCTGTTAGCAGCTGTTAGCTTCATGAGCGTGCATTCTGTCTGCACTGATGAGGACAGAATAGTAGGTTAAAACTGAAAATGAATTAGCCTGATGCGACATGTCCAGTGATTTTTAAGGTGAAATGACAATATGTGGACTCCCAAACCTGAGCGTCTCCAAGGCAACAACATAAAGGATGAGTTACAGGATTGCAAAGATTTGTCTTTTCTTAACTCAGCCTCTGACCTCCTTCAGAAATGGCTACTTAGCCAAACCCCCACAGACAGCTCAGGAGGATAACCAGTCAACGCTGCAGCTGTTAGTCACACATCTGACCTTTGTGGCACAAGAAAGCCATTGCTAAGGTTTGCTAATGTAACCGGATCCTTTCTGCGTTGTGCTGGTTTTATTGAGTGATCAGGTCGTGACACGGGTTGTCTTTAAAAAGGATGACTTCTGACGAGAACAACACACAGAAAACAACCGTGTCATGGGCTGCCCGCTCCAACACCTACACGAAACAAAAGTACATAACAAAAATGTACTTAATAAATCTATAAATAAACTGGGTGTATTTAGATGAAAAATAAACAGCACACACCTTTCCACCAGAACATGACCAAAGGGGAGGGTCTAAGCGGCGCAAACATTTTAAAGACAATACCACAGAAGAAGAAATAAAAGGGAGGGGCGTCTGATCTTAAAGTAACACGAGAGTTTTTTAGAGGTCTTTCAGTCAAGTAAGGATCAACACAAATAACCAAAAAATTGACATTAAGTGTAATTATAACAAAAGGGAAATACAACCAGGTTACACCAAGTCATGTAGGCGTCTCATGTTGAAGGGGCCCTGATCAAATGAGACCAAAATGATTTTTCATTCAAAACACCATATGTACTCGAAAACTGACACTGCACAAGACCCTGAATGCATCGTCCCACCATAAAGCACGGTTGTTGCGGTATAATGATGTGGGCTGGCCTTCTTTTTTCAGCTGAGACATTGGTCAGAGCTGAAAGGAAGGGCAAAAACTAGAACGACTGAGCTAAGATAATTGAGAATCGGCAGCAGGTCTAGAAAATTGATGATCAGAGGCTTATGTGTGGTAGAAAACTATCACTGCACATCTCCCTAAAAACACCAGCTTGGTCATCGCCTTCGTACGGAGTCCTGCTTGACTCTCATGTCCCTTCAATGAAATTTCTCCCATTGAAGTGGATTTCTACAGTAGAATTTTAACGGGGCAAATCAGAGAACAGAAGAAGTTGTGAACGATGACAAGGATTTTCTACACTGTGTTATTTAGGGTTATGGTTTGGAAATAAACCAAGCTGCCCAGTCCTTGTTCGTCACACTTACAAATATTGAGTGACTGGTGTAGAAATGTTTAAGATATCTTATTGTTGCAGCTCCGCTTATTGGCTAAATGTTAGCCACCGGATAAAACCAGATCCAATCATTTCAAACTTCAGCACAATCAACCACGCCTCCAGCAAGCAATGGGTTCTCAACAACCCAGGTTCCAGACCTTCTGTACGAAGGAAGGGGTGGAACCAGGAGCTGGTTTGGGTTTTTACCAGGCATTAAAAACATAATTATGACTCTAAAACATGGTGTTGGCTGAATCCTTACAAGGAAGCTTGTTCTGACTGGTGCAAAGATCTGATTAAACAAGATGTTATGCGGGGGAAAAAAACTAAACAATTCCTATGATGTTTTTTAGTCGATTTAGACTCCAATTTTTTTAAGAATATTTTTATAGGTTGTAAAATATGAAATTTGAGGTAGTATGGTTCGTGGCCAATGTTATAGAAGATCAGGGCAGAACAAAAAAGTTAAGTAACACAAAGGCAGATTGATATGTCAAGTCAAACTCATTTTCATTCAAGATCATGAATGCCCTCAAGAGGCCAGTTGAGCCTGAATGCGTTGATAAAAAAACTACCCAGAAACAAGCTACTAAAATGATCCTAGCCTTTGATGAGTGCGTCTCAACGTTCAATCAGAATTATTCACCAGATTTGTCGGCACAAACCAGGAATGTGATTTGGGTTTCCATCGCTCGCAAAGTAATCAATCAGTAATATTCAACATCTTTTCACATTGATGTAATTTTGCACAATAAAAACTGATTTGACTGATAACATATAAGCACACAGTTGTAATCTTAAAGTTCTACTTATTTGGCCACAAATAAATAGTTATGGTGGGCAGGATTTGGCCCACAGGCCTCAACTTTAGAAAGGTCTGGTTAGTTCAGAGTTGTTAATTAGGGCGGGTGATATGGACTTAAAGTTTTATCATGATATTGTGGTACCACAGTGATAACAAAAAAAGTGACCATAAAAACTGTTTACTACATTTTTTTTTAGGTAATTTTATGACTGCAGGACAGAATTCATACATACTGCTCTTTAAACATTCTTATTTGTAACACACTTCTTTAGGGCACCAGCCACATAAGAAAACTAACTACACACTGCATTTAATCATATTTTCAAATGTATTCATATTTAAAGAGGCTCTCATTGAACGAACAGTGGAGAAAATAGTAAACCTAACAATCCCTACGGTACTCACAGCTTCAGTGGATTTTAAGATCCTTAATTAGAATTTATCGTGACAACATTAAATCTAAAATGTTTCCGAGAAACTGATCACGGTAAATTATAAGCGATACGATCACGGTAAATTATAAGCGATACGATCACGGTAAATTATAAGCGATACGATAAATGCCCTCTGGTAGTAAATGTTCTACTAGGGCACATCCAATATATTACATGTCAACGCATGGGGACAAAAGTCTGGTTTTACCCGTCATGTCAGTAAAGCTGGATTTATTTGCTGGAATTAGAGGCATTTACATAACCCTTGCTTAGAGATCGCGCTATTCCGAGGCTTTTAACGCAAAAAAAGAGAGGTTGGCCTTGTTAAATAAAACCCACCCCGTTCACACGATGAGGGCGGCAAGGAGGGGCTTGTAGTGAAAGTGATGGCAGGCCAGCGGGGCAGGTTCAGCACCAGCTGCCTTTCACGCCCTGTTCCCCTGCGCGACGAGGGGTTGAACAAAACCAGTCAGATCAACATGCACCATCCAGCAGCCAGCCATGCGCCGCTGTGTGCGGCTTTTTCAGCGCCACAGGGCTGCGGAGCGGAGGCGACATTAACGCATTCTGCGCGAAATTGGATGTGCTGGTTTTTTTTTATTATTATTATTTTTCCCACTAATTGCAAAACAAAACAGAAAAACAGAAGACAAAAGCCTGCTTCCTTATTTGATGACCATCCGGAGGACTGGCTGCATGTCAGGCAGCTACGGCGGCTCAAGGGCAAAGCGAAGCCTCGGGTTTCTATTCATTCTGGCTGCTGTTAGCAGGCTGAGACCAGGCAGACCAGGCAGACCCCCCCCCCCCATCCCCCCAAAATGTTCCCCACACATACATACAGACAGAGAGGGGGGCAGCTAAATCTGAAACACACAGCTCCGCTCTTCAGTCACGGCGACATTCAGGCGGAAACGAGGCTGCCTGCGCTCCAGGTTAACGGGAAGATTAGGCTTAACCGACATCTTGCAGCAGTGGGTGAGCCGCATGTTGTCCCATGACAAACACTGGGCCGACTCCGTTTCTCACAGCGGGACAGTAACACATATAGCGCTCTTACCCGGGTCGCCATCTTCGCGGGTTGCGGTAGATCTGGGGATGCGGCTCGACTCAGTGACTCATAGGACGGCAGGGGACGGTGGGGTGAACGGCTCGACGGCAGATCGCTTTATAAGCTGCAGCGCATCGCGCTCTCATTGGTCGGTTGAGGCGGAAGCGTGCCAAAGGGGGCGCGAGGGGCGGGATGCGTCTGGAGATATCGCGCTGACAATCAGTACGTGGTCAGTACGGCAGCACGCGGAGCAGCTCGGGGGTCGAGTCAGAGCTGCTGGACCACGTATCACTGAAAACTAACGTCGGATTCGGCTGCTGGGTTCAGCACCTCGGACAGAGCCCCGCTGCTCAGCGGTCATGTCTGACGCTAAAGTCTGGACAGCACCGCTGCCTTTCAAACCCGTTAACTTTAGATGTTTAACTCGGCCTCGAAAAGCTAAAGAAACTTGTATTTCTTTGATTATTTCATGGTGAGCTTTGTTTTCTTATTATTTTATGTTCACCACATTGAGGAAAAAGTAGAAACTCCCTATTCGGTTGACAGACGGGAGTCGCGAAAGAAGAATTGCCAGTTGATAATTCTCTTTAGTTGAATACAAATGAGTCCGATTGTATTTTTTTCTCAGGAAGAACACCGGGTCGTTTAACCTCTGACCTCCCGTCCCTTTCTGCACACAGCGCCCCATGAGATTCCACAGACCGATTCTTGCTACTGCAGATTTGGAGTGGTTTTAATTAACTTACAGCAAAATCTGCCTCAGTCAGCACACAACTTCTCTTGTTTGTTGTAACACAGTGGGGTCTAAAGTGGGTCCTGGAGGGCCGGCATCCTGCGTGTTTTAGTTCTCACCTGGATCAGATGATGGCTCATTAGAAGGGCTAAGCAGAACATTGACTTGCTGAAAAGGTTGTTGTTGCCAGCAGCAAAACAATGATCCCGTTTTGCAGTGTAAGCAAGAATCATTCTGTCATATGTCGTCAAATGTTACTGTGATGGATGGAACAGTAAAAGGACAGACTCCTTTTGCTCCATTTTTTTGTTACTCTAGTTTCTTTGTTATTCTTTAATGTTAGATTTGTTTTTCTAGGTCCCCTGTTGTCTACACTCTCTCGCCCCCTGTGCCATTTTTTCTCTCTCTGTCTCTCTCTCTCCTCACACCTGCAACCTGTTAATCAATCAGCCCAGTCTATTGTTCCAGCATTCACACTCCCAGTATTTATTTCCATCTCTCTCATTCCTCCTTGCTGGTCCTTTCTTGTGGTCAGTCTCATAATCTGCCACAGTGGCTGGAGCAGAGAGACGTTTTTCAAAGTTGAAACTTACAAAAAACATATCTGAGGTCTGCAGCCATCAGTATCAACCATACAGTAGCTGAGCAGATTTCATGCGATGACGTCATTAATGACTTTACATCAAGGAACATTCTCCTATTGGCCAAGTATTACATACACAAATATTGATTCTTTAAAACCATCCTTGATTTTCTGCAGTGTAATAATTAGTTGAGTTTGTTTCATAAGTCCTTATTTTTTTGTTAAGTCACAAAATGCTTTTAAGGTGACCTTTTTTTTTTTTTTTAAAATATGTGTACTTTAATGTATTGCCCTGGATTTTCGGTTGTATGTACAATTTGCCCCACTAAGTTTTGGTTATTTGTTTGTTTTGTTGTGTTTCTTCTTTGTTAGTATGTAGTGTGAACACATAATGTATGGTACCTTTTTTATGGTGATCATATATGTTTATGTTAATATCAACAATAATAATAAAAAAAAACTTTATGTAATATTGTACATGAGATGAGACCATGAATGGCTAAAATCTCCTCCTTCAAAGTTTGCCCTCTTGTGGCCAAACTTCGAAAATGTCTATTTAAATAAAATAAGAAAAAAAGAAAACAACTCTATAACCTAGGAAGCAAATACACAGTGCTTGGAAAGATTTTTATATAAAGTCATTGTAACAGTTGATCAAATAATTCTTATTTCTCACATACATATTCATACATCCACATAGTAACATATTGCAGCATTAGCACTCTAGTAACACTAGTAGCCTTGACTTTTGTTCAACAAAGATTCTTCTTTACACATGAGTCACAAATGAAAAGGGAGTAAAACTGTACCAACTTCATCATATCAGAAGCTTCCACAACAGTTTTTGTCTTGTACATGATGCAAGATAAAATATGGCACATTGCAATGAGTTGATCGTTGATAAAGATTTGGGCGGGAATTGCCAAGTCACACTTTTCTCTCACAAGAGCGTTCATTTATTTGATCATTCTGGCGCCTTAAGCTTGTCAGGTTACTGTCCTCTGGCAGATGGGAGCAGCTTGGTGAAAAAATGTGGATAAATGTTCACAAATTGTTTTTTTGTTTTTCAGGAAAACACATCAACGCTCTTGTCTGACAAAAATCATCATCTGACATTCACATAGTTGCTCTAATATTTTGAATATACTGTTATGGTCCATTTATCTCCAAAGTCAAAGCTTAATCTGGAAAAGATTTCACCATGAATTTAACCATATATTCCAGCTGACAGATGAAAAACGAGTGGAAATTAAGAATTGTTCCACTGTGTGAACAGGCTAACTTATACAAGTCCCCATTACATCTTATAGGTGGAAACACTGTAACATGTTCAATATGAGTATCATGATTAGTGATTGATTTCATGACATATAAACCATCAGAAGTGCAAATAAATATATTCTATTAGAATCGTCACCATATTTTGAACATGTGTCAGCTATTGGTAACCTGTTAACATTGATTTTCCCAACATATGACATATTGATTATGACTTCCGAGTGCAACCTGACTGCCCTATATGGCTGGGTGCTTATTTATTCTCAGTGACAGCTCCTGTTGAGACTTCAGATTTCAACATGAACTATTTAGCTTTTAGCAAAAAACTATCTTTCTAGAGTGATTGTTCAGTCACAGGTTGGCAGCTGGAATTTGGCACAAAATGTTCATCAAGCTTTGGGTTTCTCAAACTGAAGATGTACCAATGGGATTTCATGAGTTTGTAGTAAACAGACAGAAAGGCTAGCTAAGCTACAGTCATGCTAGCATTTAGCATTTAATTCAAATGCCTGACAAATTAGTGTGTGGTGCCTCAGCTGTTTGTTGAACATACTCTGTGTGTTGGTACCGAACGTTAGAGCGTTTAGGTGTGAACTACTGGAAAAACTTAGCTCCCTTTGAGGAGGTTCATACTTTAGCAAAGCTGCTAGCATAATTTTACATTTAAATTCTGTCACATAACATTAAATGTAAAGCAGTTAGACAGTGCAAATTCATGTATTATCATATGACAGTTAATGTGCCAAGATTCACCAACACTACATTCCAAGAACAATATTAGATATTGACTTTTTACCAAAGACCAATTTGGTATGGCTAAAGTCTTCCAGCACAGTTTTACCTTGTTGCCTGTAAAATAGGCCTACATTAGGTCAATTAGAAATTAATTACCTGGCAGCAATGAAGAGTTAGCTTACGGGTGAACTGAAGGTGAGAAGATATAGCTATTGCAAAATCACTGCAGGAGAACAGGAAGCTTGTACTGGTTTTAACAAACCTTTAAGATTTTAGCCATTTTTCCAAGAATTGAAATCAAATAACGGCACATTCATTATCGCTCTTTGAAATGTTGGACATCACAGAAATCTAGAAAAACAAGGTATTTGTTTTCACCTTGACTTCTGTGGCTTCATTGGATGGCCTTGTGAAAATTAGCATCTCTACCTTTTGAACACAACTTTTACCCTGCAGCAACAGATGCATTACCTCCTGGAGTTTGGACTGCTAAAGAGAAAACAATATGTGGAAAGTCAGGTTTGAAATGCCTTTAAAAGAGATGCTACTGGTCTGATTAAGCCATCAGAAACTTCCAGGTAGAGTGACACATAAATAAGCTCTTTTAGCCTAATTTCACCCTTTGTCTGCATATTTGACTTGTGAGGTCTGCTGTAGTAATAGGGCTACATGATTTTCATCATTTTAGCTGCTGCAGCCCAGCCGAGTACCATATAGTTCCAAACTGCAACTATAGTTAGACAAATATCTGCATCATGAATGCATCCCATCTGGAATTTGCTAATCATTCATAGTCATTTATCGTGTTTAAAAAGCCATTTCCTTTTGTTTTCAAAACCACCTACAAATGCCATTCTGATTTTGTTCAGCACTCTGAAACATCAAACAGCCTATTATTATTCTTCAGAGATCATAAAATCCACACAGATGCGGTGAATGCTCTAGTCATGTGATTCCAAAGTTGGCATACATTTAACAAAGGTAATCGTACAATTTCATTGTGTAACAAAATCACAAGCTTCCATGTTTTTGCAATCCACCAAAGAAAGTCCTTCTTCTCTGCTCTACATCTCTGATACAGAATGTATGAAAAACCTTTTTTCTTTACAGTCTCTCTTGTTCAGGACTCAGATACTCTGAGTTGGCTCATTTTTCTTCTTTTGTGTGTTTTTTTTATTTATTTATTTATTTATTTATTTTTTAGTTTTATATGAAATAATGAGTCTTCATAATGATATGGCACAAGATCTCTGACCTTTATGAGAAGGCAGAGGTTTTTAACAACTGAAGACAGTTTATTCGCTACAGTTTGACTTTATGACATAAAATTATCAAGGTAAAGCCTCTGGGATGATAATGTCAAACCCTCATCCTCTGTGGCTTTACTACTGTTACTTTACCTCGACGAGTTGCAATCGAAAGTCCCCTTTCATTTGTCAAATTAGATGAAAATTCTGTAGCAAGTTAAAAGTTTATGAACAAAAGGTCTGTCCACACAAACCAGATATTTTGCAAATCAAATATTTTCAGCTCAGTTAAAAAAAAAAACTTTCAAAAGACGAGTTTTAAAAAGCGTGAACTTTAGAATGTTTGTGGTGCATCCATGTGATGTGATAACACGGAAAATATTAAAAATGACGATGTATCATCCAGTTTTGTGCATGTCCACACTGAGTTAGAATTGTTTCGGAAGAATATTTTGAATCTTTTCTTGACGGAAAAGCATCAGAGAGCCTTTCAGTCTGAGCCAATATTTTCACTGAAACCGTAACATTCTTGTTGAAATCCAGCCGCTCGTTTACACATCTCCAGTGATCAGAGTTTCTGACAGTGGCACTTTTTGAAGCCAGGGATCAGAGTGAAGCCTTTCTGAAGCAACCGCCACACAGGTGGGGAGTTTTCCACAGGTGTGAAAGCACGCTGGTGCAGAACACACGACTGTAGGGTTTAATCAGATAATAACAAACAGTGGCGGAGAGCATTGTGCTGTGTGTGCTCCTTAACCTGTTCAATTTAACACAACTTCGGAATTTGTATGTTACTTGATTCATCAGAGACGGGTTACTGTTTTCTAAACGAGCTGGAAGCTAAGGGTCAACATGTTAAAATCCCCTTCGCCATCTAGCGCCCTGGCATGACAACTACATCGGATTTAAGGTGTCTGGGCGGTCTCGTCTAAATGTAGAACTTTTTCCCAATCAAATACTGACACTGTCAGTATTTGATGTGTATTTCAAACACATTTCCGTACCAGTATAGAATATAGAAAGACTTTTCCATATTCTATACTTGGCATGAATGAACTAGAAAGAGTTTTGGAATGTGGGGACTTAGAGTCCAGCTTTTTGTCGTAGATGCCTACTCAGCATTCTGATGTCCTGAACATCATTTGAAGTAATACTGATTAATAACTGATTAAGTGGCAGTTATGCTGCCACTTAATCAGTTATAGGCCCACAATGAGTTGACAAGTTGGTGCTCATGTAAGGGCATTTCAGTTCTGAGATGTCATTGTAGACAGAAAGGTAGCCATGAACAAGGCGTTACGAGGATATATAAGAGGATCTCCTTCTTTTGAATTTTGATATCATTATTGTCGTCATTATCGCCACCCGCTGGAACAAAATAGGCATTACAGCATTACGATATGGAATCCTACGGCACCGTGCCAATGCAGATGCAGACTTTTTCCAAACTGAAGAAAAAAAAAATCTGCTTCAAAAAATATCTGGAGAGATGTAGACGAGGCCTGTCTATTCTATGGCGAACTTCAGTTACTGGAAATCATGTAGGCTCGTTTTCGCCCCTGGTGCTATGTTACCACACAATAGAAGTTTAAAATGAAAGGTTACTGCCTGCTCTTTCATGAATAAATTCTAAGCTAAGCCACCCAGTCTCCCCCATGAGAGAGATGTCATCTTGATGCCACCACATGGTGTCTTACTTTCAGTAGTTCAGCATGACCACCCCTCAGTCTTTTTTGAGTTGTTGAGGTGCGGTGTGTCCAACACAAAGCAGCATGCTAGGGAACCTACAGAAGCACACATGCATGTCAAACAGCTTGGTCAGTACATAAAGCCAACCGGGTCGCCTGACCTAAAAGTGTGTCTAGTCTCTGGTTTGGACTAGATTGACTGGTTCGGAGCAAGGTAGGTGAAGGGAAAGAAGTTTTGTCCGTGTTGCTGTTGAAAGCACTGAGCAGTGGAGAGGGAGGACGGTACCGACAGCCCGGGTCTCTAGAACCAAATGGTGAAGTCGTAGAACTGCCTTGGAAGAGGAAATACATCTATGTACTCTCTGATATGACTAGGTTTTCTTCAGATGTTTCAGTATTTATGCTTAAGGATGTCCCTCATGACACAGGAAGTCATCAAGAATGGAATATTCTTTCTTTCTTTCCTTCCTTCTTCCTTTCTTTTTTCTCTCTTTCTCTCTTTCTTTCCTTCTTCCTTTCCTTTGTTCCTTCCCTACTTATGTTTTCAGTATTCAGCACCAACATGCAGCAATTAAAACAACAAAATCTGTTTCCCGTGTAAATATGTGCCCTGGAGGGTTGAGTATTGCACTTTGTCATGTTTTCGTAAATGTAAACATCTTAAGGGCGGGTAGGTTTGCTTAATGATCAATGATCTGTGCAAGAAGGACTAAGATTTCACTTAACCTTCTATATAAGCA
This sequence comes from Girardinus metallicus, assembly GCA_903067095.1. Classification (NCBI taxonomy): domain Eukaryota; kingdom Metazoa; phylum Chordata; class Actinopteri; order Cyprinodontiformes; family Poeciliidae; genus Girardinus; species Girardinus metallicus. Next base: position 18,786 of record CAEGAE010010319.1, read on the forward strand.
GTTGGTTCGTGGAGTTTTTCTGAATAAAATGTGAATGCTCCTTTAAAATACAGTACTTCAGATATATTGTTGATGGAGTATTTAATTACAGCGAGAATTTCACCGGGGAGAAATATTACTGCTCGACTTCCACTCTCCCAGTGGAGAGTGGAAGTCGATGGCGTTGGCTAAGGAGCTTGTTGGTTAAGGAACTTGGGCAAGACTATGAGAGTAAGACTGAGAGGAGGAGGCCAGTTGTTGGTTGTGTGTTTGGGTTTCATGAAGCGATTTCATGCCAATGTGTGTAAAACACATCATATTTGTCAAAAGTCAAGTCTTTGACTCAAAATCCTACTGACTGGTGCTGTATGTGAATGTGGGTCTATGTCTGGCGTCTCTGAACCAGTTTGGAAGATTTCAGACGATATCCCCTGAAAAAGTTCCAGGTCAGACTGATGCGGTGCCTGAGGCTAAAGACTGATATCAAAAATATCTCTGAAATACTTCTTGTTTATATCACAAAAAGAACTCTGCTTTCTGGATAAGAGATATTGTACAGTGCCTTGCAAAAGTATTCCAGTCCTTTAAACTTTTCAACATTTTGTCACATAACTAGAACTCCACAATGTATCAATATGAGTCGGTTGTAGCCAGCATTCTCATTGCAATGTTCAAAAATAGTATCTAATTACGTTTTGTAGTGATAATGTCCAACTCCAGAAACAACCATATCTTCTTGCTGTAAGCCATGTATGTCCTAATAAAAAAAATATTTTGTGTACAGTAAAATTATTTATTAAACTATGTCACAGCTTTTTGATGCAGCATGACAAAATGTGTAAAAGTTCAAGAGGCATGAATACTTTTGCAAGGCACTATAGGAAAAATTTTTCCTCATTTGAATGATGTTCAGTGTTTTCCTGTAGTTAGAGAAAATGTCTTGAGATTTCTTTTTTTCTAGCCAAGTTACTTTAATTATTCAGGCTAAGAGGTCATATCTTGATCACGTCCAGTGGACTAATTGGTGTGAAGGTGTAGGAACCACCTCAGGGTCTCATACTGTATTGACTTTGACGTGGTAAATCTGTCCCACAGGCCATCTGTTTGTGTATAAGTTATTCAGTCGCTGACTCTGGTGATCTCATTTCTATTTATGAACTAAAATGTTTTGTCCTCGGGGCTACAAACAAGAAATTTGGTAAATCGTGGACTAACAGAGACGCCAGACGACTGCATCTCTCTAAGTTAAAACAACTCTGTTTCCCATTTGCCTTCCCTGACTGCAACCTCTCTATCCTCTCTAACCTTTCCTTACTCCCCTTCCAGATCCCTTCTATCGGTCAAGGCCTATGAGAAGCTTAGTCTTCTCTTCTTCTTTCTTGCTCTCATTCTTCAGGTCAGCAAACACCTGGGTGAAGAAGTGTGGGTCGGTGTTGATCTGAAGCATCTTGCCACTCATCCGGTTGATGATCTCCAGGCAGCGATCCCAGAAGGCTTCCTTCTCTGCTTCAACCAGGAAGGGCTTCAGCGGATAAGAGATCTCATTGCCCATGTAGGAGTAGGAAAGGTAGAGGCAGGTGAGAAGCGAGGCCTGGAGCTCCCGCTCTGAGGCCACCTCGGACGAGACCACATCGCGGCACAGCATGTAGAGGAAGACCACGTTGGCTGGAGTGATAAAGCCCTGATCCTGCCAGCCCTGCAGGAGCAGGGAGCGGTCCACGCTGCGCAGCCACAGCACCGGGTCTGTGGGGGACAAGCGCTTCAGTCTGTAACAACGACGGCAGAGAAACTCTCCGAGGCTACGCATCAGTTCACTGGTGGAAGCCTGGGGTTCAGAAAAGACAATACAGGTCAATGAACAGAAACGGAAGGTGCACAGCAGAACAGCTGTTGGTTTGACTGATTAATTAATTAAAGGTGACACATCATGCTTCCTTGAACATGATATGTGACCTGGTTTGTGTAGTGCACTCTATGGGCTACACGAAACATATTCATAAGATTCTTAAGATTTTCACAAGATTTTTAGCACAAAATCTTTCTAAAATAATGAGATTTCAGTTTGGTCAGCTCTGCCTATCTTGAGAATGAGCTTTTTTAGGTGCTCTTGTCAATTTAAATCCAAATAAACAACTGCTGCTCCCCAACCCCAACTCAGCGTTTACACTTGTACAAGAAAATGGCTGAATGAATGGAAGCACAAAAATGTGCAAAATATAAATTTTGAACAATAAGTCCCCTTTAAAAACAGTCAACTAAGGTGATCAAGTCTTGAGTTTTAGACTTAAAGATGGATCGAAGGTCTAGAGGGAGATCGTTCCAGAGTTGGGGTGCTGCCACTGAAAAGACCCAGTCATCCCAATGCTTTAGCCTTATCCTTTGGGACATCTAATAAAAGATGATTTGATTACCTCAGTGACCTTCCACATACAGGAGGACTTAAAGGTTCAAATAAGTAAGGCTAGGCAAGGCCATTAAGAGCTTTAAAACCAAACTGTAACATTTTAAAATCACTTCTGTAATGAACAGGAAACCGTTGTAAACAGGCTAGAACAGGCTTAGGTGTTGGTTAAATGACGGGCGGCCGCATTCTGGTTAAGTTGAAGTTGTCTTGGAGAACAACTTCCACTTGTTGTTCCTGTCTTGGAAAAAAGATTAAAAACGTGGCATTTGCCTTACCTGAACAATGATCCGTTTTGGCGTTCCAGCGGCGTTGGAAGGCGGGATTCCAGGTCCTGTGAGGGAATTCTTTTTGGCGACTACAGCAGCTACGTTTGCAACGGTCTTGGAGGTGGGCAGGTGGGAGGAGGTAGTGGTGGTGGCAGCCGAGGGGTCCTGACCGGATGAGTATGAAGTGAGGTTAGCGCAGGACTGAGACTTTTTTAGCTTTAGGCTGTTGGAGGCTGAGTTGGTCGTGGTGGCTGCGTGGCCGTCCGGGGAGCTCCCTTTCCCGCCGTCCCCAACTTCTGATTGCAGCTTCTTGGAACCCTTCCTCTTTGCTGATACAGCAACGATCCGTTTCCATGGCAAAGCGCTAATAATGGAGGGCCGCTTGAGGGACTTAGCCGCTGCCGCAGCCTCCTTGGCGTTCTTGCTGTTCTGAACAGCTGTGTAGTGGCCCACTGTGGCCGGGCCGTCCTCAAAGAGAGCAGCTTTGCGGTAGCTCGGAGAGAGCGACAACACCGTTCCCATGGTGTCTGATCAGACTCCGTAGACAGACCGGGTTCAACGGGGAGAAGCTCTTTGACTGGTGAGGACAAAGAGCTCTGAAGGGGCCAGAGTGACTTACTTGCGGAGAAGTTACAACCTGTAAACAGAAAACAGGATGGCAAAGTTACTAAAAAAGACATTTTACAACAAATAGAAGTCTGTCATTGTTATAGCAGCAATGATGGATTCCACAAATCAGCTGTTAGGTGGAACAAAATGAGAAGAAATGACAGAGATTTTCTGGAACATCAAGTCCCGTAGCATCAGTGAAGTATGTCGGCTGCTTTTGATGAGCTCCTGTTGTCAAACATTCATGTATCCTGGAGATATAGATAGGGCTTTCATTCAAAGTGTCCTGCTGCTTTGTAACAAGGTGAGTTACTTTTTGTGACATCGTCTTGTCGCAAGAGGGCTGGCCAAAAGATGATGACTGTCCCAATCGATGTAAAACAAATGCACACAGGCTATGTTTTGACAGTAGGCTCTACATGTTCTTGCTACATGCATTGTGTTTTTCTCTGTCCTTCCGCTGCTCATGCCACAACCCCAAAAAGACCAATGGCCAATGTCTTTCTACTTTTATCTCAGTAGAACTCTTCGATAAAGAAATGATACGAAACTTTTCCATAACATTTTGAAGCACATATAAGCGAAGTCTTTATGGAGGCAATAATGCTAAGATGTCTGGGTCTTGTGTTCTGAGGGAACCTGTGACGTCTGTTAGGTCGTGATTGAAAACACTCATCAGTCGTCTCCATCAAGCCAAACAGGTGGACGATCCATAAAAACAGGGTTTGTTTTCTTTACAATTTTTTTTATTTATCATGCAATGTTTATAGAAATGTTGTTATATAAGACATCGGTGCAGCTGTTAGACTTTATAACCATCACTGCTCCGAACTCAAACTCGGTGTGTTCACATCCCTGCAGTGACATGCAGTCTTCTTAATTTCCTGTAAATATTTTTCTTGCTGCTTTCTATCCACAAATAAGCCCACCTGGCATATATATATATATATATATGTATATATATATATATGTATATATATATATATATA
>CAEGAE010010324.1:0-40059 GCA_903067095.1 Girardinus metallicus
CCTCCCTTCTTAGGCTGCTACCCCCGCGACCCGACCCCGGATAAGCGGAAGAAGATGGATGGATGGATGGATGGATGAATAGAAATTTCAAAACACCTTGAAGATCAAATTTGCATGTAAAAATGTGAGTTCTAGGACGGAAAAAGTGGAGTAACCATCATGTCAACAGAGCACAACCGACAACCATCAAAGAGGATCATCAATGAACTTCTTCAAGGGAGTAGAAAAATAATCTTATTTAAAAATGTACCAGTAAAGCTGATTTTACAAGGTGGAAAAAGTGTTTTACCCTCCAATATTACAAAAGTTCTGTTTCAAATTGATTGTTTTGTCCTGTATGAAGACTGAATCCTCTTTTAGTGCAATAAGAAGGTAGAAAAGAGAAATTAAAAGTTTAGTTTTGAGTGTTTTCACATCTTTTAAACCTGGGAATTTAAAAATCTAAGTTTGTCTATGTTTATTTACAAAAAACTGCAAAGATCCTTGGAAAGACTTTTAGTATGTCTGACATTTTGAATATAAATTTCAAAGGAAAAACTTTCCGATCCAAAAACTCTCAAATAAAATGCTGTGAAAGAACAACTTAAGTCATTTTCAAGGCCTTAATGTTTTCTGAGGTTTCAAGTGTAGCAGTGTAATTCTTCCACTCTGACCTCCAGCCACTGAATGTTTCTCACATCATTCGATGGTGGTGTTGCTTCAGAGAAAACACTCTTTGACCCTGAAAGTCCCATTTTGCAAACAGCAAAGCACAGCGACCCAGAAGCCTCTTACAAATTTAATAACTACATCACAAAGAAGATATTTTAATGGAAAAGGAAGAATGTTTCTGTATAAAGTTGGTGAATGAACCAGTAACGAGTTTTCTGTGCTTTTTTTTCTTCCTCAAACTTCTGAAGCAGAACTTCTCTGAATAAAGAAGCATGACACAATGAACCTCCAACCTTGAATGTGTCTTTGAATTTCTTCCAACACTGGTGAACACATGGGAGAGGAGCTGCTGCCTTCACACAACATCAAATTTAAACCCTTTTTGTTGGATTAGATGTTCTGTAGCTAAATCTGCTGTCAAAACCTGCTGCATAGAGCTGCTTAGACCTTCATCTCCTTATCAGTGTTTTCAAAGTGGGGCCACCAGGGGGCACTATAGGAGCTTCTGAAAGTTGAAAGGAAAATGAGGGGAAAAAAAGCAAAAATAATAAAATGTAATTATAATTTGATTATAATTTGTTTTCCAATCATTATTATAAAATAAAACAAATGTTATTTGTTATTTCTGATATCAGTGAAATTTCTCAAGCTGTTTTGCTGGTTAAGCTAGCCTAGCTAACTAGCGGGACATGGAAAAGTTTCTGATAAGAAACAGACAAAAGTAAACATCCAGCAGCAAAAACCTAAGAACTGTGGGAATGAAACCAAGTTATTAGCTATTATCACATGAACCTCAGATGAGGTTCATGAGATCAGGACCTCATAATTCAAACTCAACTAAAATACACAAATAACACTGAAAACAAACCCCACCAATATGAAAAAAATACAGCAAAGTCTGTTATTTATAGACATTTTAGTTGTAACAGGATTAATATTTGGTATTTATAATCTTTTATACCTTTTAAAATGAGCCCTGTTGGTTTGGTTACTCATAAACTTGAATTTCTTTGGTTTTACTCCTTTTCATAAAATGACCAACTAAGAAGCAGAAATTAGTGAAGCTTTCTTGTTTATGTCTGGACTTAAATTTGAAAGATTTTGAGACTTTAAATACCATAATTTACAGCTGGATGACTAATCAAATTTTTGGTTTATGAAGATTTTATTTTTGGAAAATTGTGATGTTGTTTTCACCACTCATTTTTTCATCCTTCGTTGTGATGTCAGTGTGCCCACGGCAGCCATTTTGCCTTATAAGCATGTCTTACATGCTAATCATGCTTTATCTGAACTCTGAACTCAGGTCAACTCTATGATAGAATATTAGGGCCAGGCCACAATTTTTTTTATGACAAGAAGAAAGTCATAATATTACAGTACTACAGCCATGACGTAAGGAGAATATTGTAGTAATCTTATAAAAACTCCACCACAAAAAAATAACAAAAATTAAAATGAGGAATATTGACCATCTTGTGAAATCATACTTTTGTATCGGCTTCACTTAATAAAAACAATTAATCTTTTACACACCAGCATCAAATTATTATCAGTAACAGGACTTTGAAATGATTGTTCAAACAACCGAGTATTTCGAAGAAAGAACCACACTGTGAGGTAGTCACATCAGATCTCCGTAGTTATCAAGGCTTTTTCTCAATAAAATTTACTCTTTTCTTGCAACTTTAAGACGTTATGTCTAATAAAATAGTTTTTTTCTGCCAATATTACAACTCCATTGTCATAATTCAACAAAATATTCTCTTAAGCTGGTCTAATACTCTCAATTACAACTCACAGAAGAGATGATTGAAATAAAAGCCACTTTTTTGAATTATTATTTTTTTCTTAGAAACAAAGTGAGAAAAACATTAAAATTGAAAATCTGATCTGGCATGAAAAAAGGATTTTAATTTGAAGCCATATTCCCCTGAGCAAATATCCCTGACAGGACCATAACAGTGAATATAACCTGAAAATTTCTTGTTTGTTTTCTGACGTTGTGTGAATGCAGCACTTCCCGTCCCTATAAGCAAAGTAGGACTGTGTGGTCGGGGTTGAGTGGCTCCTCCTAGTGGTGCTGAGGCAGCGGGTCATGGCTGTGGCTCCTCTGTATGTAGGCTATCGCGTCCCTGTACGTGAGGCCCAGCGGTGGCCGGTCGTACATCTCACTCAAAGCCTGAAACTTCGGCCCCCACCGTGACAGCCTGTCACACATAAAACCTCCTTCATCCTCCTCCTCTACCTCCTCCTTCTTTTCCCCGGCAGCCATTCTTCTGCAGGACACGGCCGACCCCAGAGAGCTAAGGCTTCCTGCTGAGGACCCGGAGCCCTCCACGCACCAGACGTGGTAGGCGTCGGCTGGAAACGCACCGCTGTCGTTGTCCGCCTCCCAGATGATTCGCTCCACGTAGCTTTTGAAGTCCACATGCGAGCGCGACGCGGGCGGAGCGTCGACGCAGCTGCCCGTGTCACTCATCTCTGTGTCCCTGCCCGCGTGGGAGGAATAGTTGGCGTAGATGGCGTCGCTGCTGTAGCCGGAGCCGGCTGCATGCTGATGGTGGTGGTGGTGATGGTGGTGGTGGTGTGGGATGCTGAGGTAGGGGGCGCCGGAGCTGCAGGAGGAGCCGGACGGATGCACCTCCTCCTGGGAGCCAGGGGAGGACTTGATGAGCGGGGCTGTGGTGCAAGAGGACGACTGGGACAAGCTGGAGCACAGAGGACGCTTCAGCTCTGTGATGTCATATGCATTCTGAAGGGAAGAAACCAAAAACATGTAGTTCATGAATTAAAGATCCCATTATAGTCAGGGCTCTGTCGAAGACATGAGCTTGTTCCTGGATGAACTTCAACAACCAAGATTTTACTATGTGTCCTTGAACAGGTTAGGATAGGTCTATGGGTTATACAAAACATGTTCATTGCACAAAATCAATCTTTGATACGATTTCAGTTTGCTCCCTTCTGAGCTTCTTTCAGAATGAGCTGCTTTAGGGCCTCTGTCACTTTAAATCCAAATAAGCCGCTGTTGGCCACGCCCTCCAACTCAGTGTTTACATTCTTTAGCGGAAAAGGCTGCAAACAGATGCACAATTATACTGCACATCTTTGAAAAGCATTAGTAGAGCCTCATGCACAACCATCAAGAATGCAGCAAGTGATTTCTGGACAGTAAATCAACAAAATTCTCATTCTTTCCAGCAGCCATTATATACATACAGCGGTAAAACCAGCTGAGATCTTTGAGAAACTTTACAGAACGCCTATTTCCATGTAGATCCTTCTCAAGCTTGTGCCTCACAGATCACTCCTCCCATGCGCCTCCTTCACTCAGTTCCTCTAAACTAGTGGCAGCAATTATTAAGCACTTGGTGGAACGGCACATCTGCTATGCTCATTATATGAGTTACTTCTCAGAGCAACACTGGTAAAAACGTTGTTGAAGCTTTTGTAAAGGAAAGTTGTGATGACTTCCAGTAGAAGCTTCTTAAAGAGACAGAGGCCCAATTTCAAGGGATCAAATTGTGAAGTCAAATTTCTTTTCAGTGTATACGGCATTTCTAAAACACTGAAGGTAACTAAGTTTATTCATTGTGCTTGGAAAACACATAAAACTCCCCCTTTAATTTGTCATTATTTTTATTTTTTAACTTTCACCCACAACCACACTACGCTTATTCACTTTTTCCTACAGCTGTGTGCAAGAGAACAGATTCAGCCCAGAGGACGAACTGCTGATTCCTGGATCAGCTTGTTCTCTGTTGAAATGTTCTGACTGTAAGCAGGCGAGTATAAACTTTAAAAGCAGAAGGTTGAACATGTTTAGCGTTATGTGTGTGTGCGTGTGTGTGTGACTGGGTACCTGGTCCTGCTCTCCTCCTCCTTCCTCGTTGTAGTTCAGGATGTTTTCTCGGATGTCTTCCCAGCTCTGGTGTTCAGCAGGGATGTGGTAAACTCCTCGCTTCCTGAACTTGTTTCGGCTGCCTTTCTGATTCCAAACGGTCACCGCCACCAACACCACTAAACACACACACACGAATGCACACCCATCCGCAGGCATAGGAGGTAGATGAAATTAAAAGAGTACATTCAAACCTTAAAGCATTACAGTTTAACCAAACCAGACATTTGCTTTAGCGTTGCAATATGCAACTTTTATAAAAAAATATTTTTATAAAAAATTTTTTTTTTCCATATTTGTTGAAACTGTCACCCCATCCTGACAATATAATATGAGACAGATAATCTGTGAAAAGACCAAGCTCCTTCATCTCCTCCCAGTGCTGCTATTGTTGTCAGCAGAAATACACCGCTGGTCAAAAACAACCATTCAGAGCCAGGAGGAGGGTCTTAGTGATATCAATCACCCACGTGTATGAGGGTATGCAACATAGCCTGCCACAAATGCTAAGGCTAGTTAGCATAGCCACCAATGACAGCTGATAAACAGTTTCCTGTGACGGTGAATTGTTTCTCCATCATTAGAACATTTAGTAGTGAGTACATGAAGTTGATGTACAGCGCTAAGCCCCTCCTCCTGGCTCTGACTGCTTGTTTTTGGTCAGGATTGGTGCATTTCTTCAGATGGCAGACATCAATCTTTTCACAAATTATCTGTCTCATATCATACTGTTGCAACAGATCATATAAAGCAACAAAAAAGATCCACTTTAACAATCACTTGTTCTTACCAATAAAGACAAGCAGGCACATGCTGATGGCGAGGATGGAGCTGGGGCTGAGAGCAGCCATCCTCTGACCTTTGACCTGCCCCAGCTCACAGTGTTGACCCCTAAATCCCTCCTGACAGCGGCACTGGTAGCTGTCGGCTGACAGGGGATGGCATGTGCCGCCATTACGACAGGAGGACGGGCCGCAGGGTGACGGTACGCAGCGCTGGAGGCCGGACTCATCGGTGACGGTCACCTGAGGGCCCGGACACCTGCAACAGGACGGAGTCCAGCAGAGATGACCGGATGAGCACCAACTGGTACAAATACCCTCAAAAAGCTTCATCAAACCTGAATATGTTTAACTCAGTTCACTTTATTCTGTGTGGGTTTGCGTTCATGCATTATTTACTTGCACTGGTGTTTTCTCCACAGGTCGATGCAACGCAGCGGGCTGCGACAGGGCTGGCTTCTGCATGCGTCGCTGGAGCACCCCGAGGTGACCCCCCGCCTCTCCAGCAGCGTCACCAGGTCCCGGCTCTGGCCGTCCAGAGGGAGGATGTGGCCATTAAAACGGACGTCCCGCAGGCAGCCTGCACGGAAAAACGGCAACATCTGATTGAAAAGACAAACTCAGTTTATTTGAGGTATCAGACCAAAATTTTGACGACTTTTTAACGCATTACCAGCTAGAACAAACTGTTGAACAAAGTGTAAACAGAATACCACGTAAAATCATGAAGATCTACCAAAAAAACTCAATGTTTGACAGTCAAACTCTTATCAGAATGTAATTCTGCTGCTTTCCAAACCAAAATAAATCTGTTTCTCACTTGTGACCACATAGTAAGGTCTGAATTAGTACAGTATAAATTGGTGTTTTTCTTGTCCTTTAACAAAAGTTGCAAAAGTATTCCTGTGCTTTATCATCTGTTTTCTTAAGATTTTATGTAATGGACCACCATGGAGTAAAGCATAAATCTTAGGTGAACAGAAAATGTAATATGTTTACAGCATTTTTTGAAAAGAAAAATTTGAAGTGTGGCCTGCATTTGCATTCAGAGTAAAACACAACATATTTCAGCTAAAAAACAATTTGAAGCTCAGTCCTGATTCTTTGGGCTCATAAGTGACAGGTTGTAATGCAACATTATGTGAAACAATTCAAAGGGAAAGAAAACTTTGGCAAAGCACCGAATTATTAAATGCTTGCAAAATAATCTATTTTTATCCCTATAATCTGTAAAGGAAATAGAGACCCAAAACACGTGAAGCTAATTTTTAACTCTCATTGATTTTTTAAATTTAGGTTAAATAAAATTCTTTTGATTTTATTTAAGAAAAAGCAGAAAGTCTTTGATGAAACAGAGAGGAATGAATGCCAAGTAAACGAATGTATGGATAAAACATAAAAAAAAAGAAAAAAAAAGCTGTACAGGTGCAACACAATAAACAAATCATTTAATAAATGTAATTTGGATCAGATGAATACTGATGAGAGCAAGATCTCACCCTGGAAATCAGCCTTGTCTCCAGCGTTCGGTCTGTTGCCAACCATCAGGCTGGATGGATGAACCACAATCTCCCTGCGGCTCCCCAGCTGCGCCTGAACCTCCCGGGAGCCCCCTCCCTGCTCCAGTCGCAGGGTAAACCTGTTGTCGTGGCGACCGAGGCTGACCAGGACCCACTGTCCGACGTCCACTCTGTGACCGGGGAGCTGAAGAGAGTGAGCGCCGTCTCCCAGGTTGGCACGCACCGAGATGTGACCGTCACTGATCTGAAAAGTCAGCGAATTTGAAAAGTTGGAGGAGGAAAAGCATAATAAAGAGCTGTAAAAAAAATATATATATTAAGAATACATTAATGTCTTATTGCAATTGCACACTGAATAATTGATAAGAACTAGTCTTTAATTTATTTACAATTATTTCGTGTGCGGAAAATTGAGAAAACATTTAATTTTACAAAATTCTTGGTACTACACAAGTTCTTTAATATCCTGTACAATCCTCATTTAGCACAATCCTCATGAGCGACATGCTCAACCACTGGCCTGTGGTGGCGCTGCACCAAGAACTACTGAAGAAATGACACAAAAATACAAAAACTTAGAGCAGAACCTTTGTGCTGGTGTGTTTCTGGTATGCCCGTAAATTTGACACACAGCGACATCCGCAAACTACAACTATTCAGGATAAAACGCACTGTTATGTTATTGCTGGGTGTAAAGTTTTGTTTAAAAAAATCATCTGATGGGATGCTGGAAAAGACTATTGTTGTGATCAAGTTGTGCTAGAAGGAGTTAGCTAATCAGTAAAGCTTTGAAACCTAAAAAGCAAAATAGAATTTTTCAAAGAAGTTCCTGAAACATCCAAAGGTTGAATCGGTATAAGAGCATTTTGCACCAATCTGATGGTTAAATAATCAAAATAACAGATTAAAAACAACTAATATCTTTGTTGTTGGCCTCATAAGTCTATTTATTCAATAGTTTAGCATCAAATTACCCCAGTTAAACATTTTAATGGAGTTCCACCATCAGTTTTGACTTAATCTGATTTCAAGTTATCTGGAAAACAAACCTCTTGTAGGAAAAAGGGCCGATCCGTGATTTATGTGTCTACTATAAAAGGCATTAATGACACTAAAACCCAGAACGGGATCTCAGTAACTAGTAGCTGTTGTTTATGTTGGCATGGACAGGTCATTTAGCAGTAAAGTAGGTAAATACTGAAGCTGAAAGTCAGGCTGACCTCCAGAATGATGTACTCGTTGGAGTCCCGGGATGCCACGGAGAGCAGGGTCCCCGAGGTGGCTCTGGTCCGGAGGAGCATCTGGATGTTGGTGCGTCGGGAGCTGCCGCCCCCTCTGAGCTGAAAACGCATCACGCTGTCCGAGTCGAAGGAGAACTCCTGCACAGCTGAACAGTGAACAGGGCAAAGTTACTACAGCTAACTAAAACTAATGAAATCACCAAAACTGGAATTGAGAAAACATTTTTGTTAACTGAAATAAATAAAAACTACAGCTATCTGGAATTACATCATATATTCCTACATTTAAAACATATTTTAATTATACATATAAAATCCTTCGTTTTTGTGTTTATGAATGTATTTATCAGCCTTTCGAACTGCTGTGAAATAGATTTTTTTCCCCCCTCCCACAAGCAGTTTACGTCAAGTGACGGCAAATTACGGTAATCATTTTCGAAATTCTGAACCTAAAAATTAACCAAAGTATGAAAAAACTAAAACTATAACTAATAAAAGCTAAACTAAAACTAAACATTTAACTAATAAAATCTAGCAAAAACTATAAAAACAAACTAAAGCTAACTGAACAAGACAAAAAGTCACAATCAAATAAAACTGAACTATAATTAAAAACTCAGAAGTATTATAACCCTGAGTTAAAACTATGCTTTATCCACAAGAGTTTGTACAACAAAGAGTCTCTCACCTCTCTCACACTTATGACCGTTGTATCCCGGACGACACTCGCAGCTGAAGGAGCCCCAGTCGGCGAGGCAGGAGGCGTGAACGCCACACGAAGGACCGGCTGCCGTCACACACACACCGTCTGTCAGCTTGCATCCTGGCGTACTGTCGACGCTCTCACCTGGACTCGCCAGGTCGTACACCTGAGACGAAACGAGAAAGCTGACATTCCTCCTTTCCTCTGTAACGTTTCATCAAAAACGTGACGGCTGAAGAGTTCCAGGCTGTATTCACGGCCAACATTAGATTGGATTTTGTTTTAATTCCGCTGTTTTGATCCCCTGAGTTTAGAATGCAATAAGACTTAATTCGACATGCACTAAATTTTCACACAAGCCCATTGTTTCAGTTGGCTGGTGCACTGCGGCAGCATTTTGTGGTGTGTTAGTCTGCGTTAACACATAAATGTGAGCTGAATTCCTGTAAAGGAATCTGGGAAATCGGCTTTGATTACACAGCAATGACAAGCGTGTTTTTTGAGTTCACTGTTTCTCTCTTTTTTGGGGTTTAGAAAGCAGCTTTGTGTTGCCACAAGATCTTAGGAAATGAAGGTGAGGCAAGGATGTGAAGTTTCTAAAATTCAAAAGGTTTCCCGTTTCTAGAAGCAAGGATGTCACAACATCCCCGTCATAATGTTCTGAGGAACCTTTACATCTTTGTGCCAGAGAAAAACACTTTTACTTGTTCAAAAAACACCTAAAATTGGCATAAATGGTTCATAAACATGTAGTTTTAAATAGTTGGCAAGTATTTGGTTTAAAAATAAATGTTTGTTGGACATCTAGCATTTACGTCAGACTTTTAGGTGTCTAAATGTAGATGCGTTTTAGCAGACATGCTGGCTCATAAAAACAGCAACATCACCTAGTTTACAACTCTGGACCTTTAGATTACTAACCTAAAACTTACCAAACCGAGCTATGCATAAGAATATCTGTTCAAGTTGAATTAATATATACTGTAAGTTCAGGACATGCTCCTTTTCCAAACCAGTTCCTCCATCCACTGGTTCAGTGTGAAAATGTAAATGTCTCATCAGCACATTTACCATAAGGAATTTATATTATCACTGCACAATCAAACCTGAAAAATTAAGAAATAGTTTTTAATCCTAAGTCAAATGAAGGATACATTTTTTCAGATTTAGGTTTCTTTAAAGGTTCAAATGTGCTCAATTCTTGTAAAAAGTGAATTTCAATTGAAGTTAATGAACTAATCATTTGAAATGGAGTGTAGGGTTCTCACCATTCTGAAAGCACAGATGGGCCGTGGACTGGTTTTACCAACTCGCGTATTTAATAAAATTGTAATTAATGTAGGAAAAGTGCTGATTTGAATCAGGTTTACGAGAATATTAAAGGACATTCATCATGCGTGACCTTTAATTAAAGACAGCTCATTTTGCTGGTTGGGGACGTCCTCTGGGTTGAAGGAGGCGAACATTATAAATCAATTTAGATTTAGCTTTTCATCTTGGTAGGTTTACAAAACCTTCATCTTAACGAATAATACATGTAAGAATTTAATACACTGCCAAAAATTATTTAGTCTTTGGCAGTTAAAGCCATACAATGTCCTAATTTGCTAAAACTACAACTTTATGTCTGTAGAGCTTTAAATGCAAACACAGTAATTATGAAAAGCTAATGCTGGCAGCTGAGTCTCAAATGGTTGTTTTTGTCACTTAAGTTCAACTTGAATTCAAATGTCCCTCTTCATCTTTGCAGTAAACTATGAGTAGATCAGAGTAAATTAGTTAAGATAGATATAACATTCTTGGCAGAACAAAACATCTGCAGAAAGAAATGCTGAAGTAGCACAGGATTCTATTATATTTTCAGAGCTAATTGCAAGCCCACATGCTGATGTTATGTTTTGTGTAATTTGAATAAAGAAATTCACAATTTGTTGTCATGACACTTTTCTGCTGTCCTTCACATTCAGAAAAAAAAGTGTAGTAACAGGAAAAGTTTTTGTCTTGACAACCTTTTAAATTTCAGATGCAGCCTCAATACACAGGGGATTGTGGGAAAAATAACAGTGCTGATGCTAACATCTTGAACTTCCACATTCCTCATTTTAAAGCTGACTGAAATCTTTTCTGGGGAAAATTCTGGGATTTGTGGGAGCTTGTTGAGGTTTTTCCTTCAGCAGAGGAACCGCAGCAGCTTGCAAGGAAGCGAGAGCCTCTATTCATTCATATTACCTTTTGGACTGTGATGTTGTACTGGCCTTGGCTGATGAGCCGAGCTCAGACCACCATCTGTCCGACCACCAACCCCACGGCGCGCGAGCACAAACACACAGGAGCCGGTGGGAGTGAATTCATGCATGCACAAGCAGATAGATGCAGGCACATACACACTGCAGCTGCATTTCAAGGCAAGAAACACGTCCGGGAAAAGCTAATGATTCTTAGGATGAAAACACAAACACACTGTGTTTCCATCACTTCTTTTATTGACTCATTTCCATTTGGAGGAGAATGATGGGTAATCCTATTCATTAGTTTCTGACTGTTAAATATAACCTGAGGTTATTCAAAATTAAGCATAAACAGATTTTTTGTGCTCACCACATGAATATTTAAAGTACACACTGAAACATGCAGAGCTGTGTTACCTGGCTGTCCACCACCAGGTTTCGGATGCATCCAGTAAAACTTCGGTAACGGCGGTACGGAGACATTTCCTTCACTCCTCCCAACTGAAGAGGCTGGTAGACATTTAAATACCTGACAGGAAGCACACATTAAAGAAATATATCAGCAAAAGGAACAAAAAAATAAAACGAGGCTAAAGAAGGTTTAAAAAATAAAGTCTGTTAAACGTTACCTATTAGGTCTCATTGATCAGGTTAGGAAAGGCTAAAGGCTTTAGAAAACATGTTTATTATATTTTCTGCACAAAATCATTCTTAGATGAGATTTTAGTTTGCTTTAGTTTCCTTTCTGAATGAGGTGTTTTAGTGCCTCCACACTCCCCAACTCAACATTTATACTCGCATGTGAAAACAGATGCAGAATTACATTTCTGAAAAGCAGATGTGGAGCCTTCTGCACAAACAAAATGCAGCAAGTAGTTTCTGGATGATAAGTCAACAACAAAACACTTGCCTTTTCCAGCAGCCATTATACAGAGGTAAAACCAGCTAATCAAACATGCTGGAGCTCCATTTGTGTTGCTAGGTAACAGGCTGAGGTTCGCTGGGCTTGCTAAGTGAGGTTCAGTGGCTGTTTTCAGACAGTAGAGACCCAAATGAAAGTCCAAAAACTTTCAAAATGTAAATTTTGCATAATTAACTAAAGTGAGATTTCATCTCCAGGTTATTTCATACCGCTGGCTCCCGGGCGTTTCTCCTGCAGCTCTGCAGTCGGACTCGTCGATCTCTCGGGTCTCCCCTCCAACACCTTCCATCTCATTCACAGGAACCCCACCACACTGGTCTAGGATCAGCTGGACAAGCTGAACGCAGAGGGAAGGGGACATAAACAGTCATTGGTGTTTGATTAGAAGCAGGTGCTACTCATCAAATACTGTTGATTTACTGATTGATCATCAGCAACTGAGACAACATTTTTAAAGAGATTTTAAAAAAGGTATTCCATTTTTAAAGTCATATTTTCACCATATTATTCATTTATTATTCATTTATATTTATATTTATTTTGAAATATTTATTTCAAAATAAATATTTTGTTGGCAAACTAAATATTTATCTCTGAGCTAAATATTTAGCTCATGTTAAACTGTCAGTGTTCGTTCAACATAGGAGTATTTTTTCGATACTCTAATCATTACTCAGTAAAATATATAAATTCATACATACACTCCTGATATAGTTTTTTTATCGCCATCCATCTGTTTTTCTGCCTTACCTTTCCATCGCTGATTATGTCCAGGCGATGCCAGCGCCGGTCGTTGATCGTAGCTTTAGGTGGGAGCTGAAGGGTCAGCGTTCCTGATCCGTGGTTTATGCTCAGAACTGGAACGCCGTTCCTTAACTCTGGATGAAGTGGAGAAAATATGGATTCTGATTCCAAACTTTTATTCTGTGGTTCAACACCACAAGAATAACCTACAAAAATCTCAGAATCCATGGAGTTGAATACTGAAACAGGTAGAGGAAGCACAGACATTTCTCCTTTTATATTTTATTATTTGTCATGGAAGTATTCTCATAAAATTACTTCTTTATTCTTCTAACATTACAACCATATTCTGGTAAAATTATAACTTTCTTCTGGTAATATTTTAACTTTATTTTTGCATTATTATGGCCATTCTGGTAACGTTACTTTATTCTTGCATTATTATCATGTTATTATTGTGTTATTACAACATTATTCTGGTAGCATTAGCTGTTTATAACTTTATTCTCCTATTACTGTGAACTTATTCTCATAATATTATTACCTTATTGTCAAAATTTAAAAAGTGTTTTTCTTAGCCTGGCACTGTCACTTCGTTGTAGGTAATATATTCTCTGTCAGACACATAACTATGAGTGTTCACAGCACGAAGGTTAGAAAAATATATTTTTGTTGCTGCTCTTACACCTTCTCATAGTTCTTAAAGGGAAATATAGGATTGGTGGCTCCAAACTTTACAAAACCATAGATCAGAAATCGGACAAAAAATTCTCACTGATGCATCACTAAATATAATAGATATGAATAAAAGCATCCTGTACAGTGAGTTTGTATTAATTTATTGTCACATCAAATCAAGCACAAAAGATGGAAGATAACTTTGTTTGTTGGGTCTGAAAAGTTGATGCATGCCATCCTGACTATTGCTGTGTAAGCTGCAGAATCCCATCAATGGCAGCAGAAATCCCCTCAGTCAATCACCTTCGGTCCCAATCAGATGTGTGTATTCATGCCAAAGCGTGTGCGTGTGTGTGTGTGAGTTTGTGACCGGATCAGTCGTAATATTGAACATCTAAGTGAAAAACGGCTCAGAAACGTCAATGCTGCCGTCATCTTTGATTTTTATTTCCCCAGATCCGCTCGGCAACAACCCGGGTTCGATAATTACATAACATTAATGCCACAAGATTATGCAAGGAGCGCTTGAAAGGCCATCGGCGGGCTAATCCATTAACACCACATAAGAACCGCTGGGAGCTGACATTAGAGTTTATGAAGCGTTTCCTCCGCTGAGATGCTGTTCTACAGCAGCAGATTGATGAACGCTTTGTGTTTGTTGAAAAGGATGCGCTGATGAAGCTTCCCCACTGGGAGTGTTAGATCACACTGTGTCTTAGAGAGCTTAGAAGTTAAAATAATGTTTTGACTTTAATCAAACGAGTGTCACATTTCAAATTGAAGTCTCAAAGCAGCAAGCGGGGGAGTTGGAGAGAGAATACCTAGAACCTCCAAGAAGCATCAGAGTCAGAGGAAATATACAGAAAAAACATTAGTATTAATGCTCTTCCTCACCTTTTATTGGCTTGTTAAGGTTCTAGGGTTCTAGCTTTAGTTCTGACTTTAAATCACTAGAAACTATCACTTAATTTAAAGAAAACACTGACGGAAAAAGTAAAAGAAAATATGCCTGCTGAAGTTAAAGTATTTAGAAATAATACCGTTAGAATATGGTATTAATAGTACAGGGGACCTAAGGGCTGTTGCTAGATTTTCAATCAATCAATCAATCAATCAATCAATCAATCAGTCAGTCAGTCAGTCAGTCAGTCAGTCAGTCAGTCAGTCAGTCAGTCAGTCAGTCAGTCAGTCAGTCAGTCAGTCCGTCCGTCCGTCCGTCCGTCCGTCCGTCCGTCCGTCCGTCAGTCAGTCAGTCAGTCCGTCTATTTATTTATTTATTTATTTTCCGGAGGGCTGCTGGTGCCTATCTCCAGCTAACGTTCCGGGCGAGAGGCGGGGTCAACCTGGACAGGTCGCCAGTCTGTCGCAAGTAACAACCATAATTTTACTAAATATTCCAATGACAATATCAGTTGCCATAATTACCTATTTTCTTCTTTCCTCTCTTTCCTCATCTGTGCTTCAATCACTCAATGAACTTTAGCATTTTAAGCAACATCATTAGTGTCAATACATAGTTTCCACAAGTCTGATGGAAACTATGTGATGGCGCATATGGATCACTTCCGTGATGGCATGGAAGTGATCCATATGTGCCATCTTAGTGGGCAAGCACATGCAAAATGGCCTCGGGACTAACAAAAATAAAATGGCTGCCATCAGGATCGAACCGGATGAGATGGAGAAAGAAAACATGTCAGACGATGTGGACTCACACTGTGGTTAGTGAACTACCCAGTGAACACAAAGAGAGTTTCGTGGCCGAAATCTATGGATGAATACAATCAACATTTAAACAGATTTGTAAAGGATGCACAACCTTCCATGTGAATAACAAGGTTCTTGTGACTGGCAAAATAAGTACATGTAGTAACATACAGATAGGCTACATATCAGTCTTAGCTTGCAGATAATAGCTACATTGGCTAAGCTAATTTTGCTAGCTCACAGTAAGTTTTAGAGTAAATATTGCTGATATTTATCTTTGTATTATGCAGAGGTGGGTAGAGTACCAACAATTATAATTGAGTAATAGTTGTAATGTACTTATGTTGTTTGTAAGTTAGATGGGAAGGAGGTTAGAGGTTGTTCTAAGATTGTGGCTTGTTTATTGTTGTCATAGCAACTCCACAGCAACTGCCTACCAAAATGGCTGTCAGCTACAAAGTTCACGGAAGTGTGATGTCACATGAGAATTATGCATTGTGACACTAAGTGCTAATCCCTTCAGTTTAAGTGAGTATCTCCTTTGTTTTTTAAGTCCAGATTGTTTTAGTGACATAAACACATTAAGCTCACCGACGGCGATGAAGTCCTCCGGCTCCCCAGGCTGGACGAGGCCAAGCGGCCCGTTGTAGAGCAGCAGCCCGTTGGACGACTCGGACAGGAACTCCAGGGATATTTGGCTCTGGAAGCAAGGCTTGATGGGAGGAAACCAGGCGTAACCCTGACCTCCAAAGCTGTGTTTGGTTTGCTGGCACTCCGGCCCGTCAAACATGGGGGGACATTTGCATCTGAAGGGAAGCAGAAGCTCATAGGTTAAGAAAATAATCAATATATTCTATAAAAACTGTTATAACATTAATAATTAGATGTGTCTCCATTCCATAAGTATTTCTCCAAAATTAAATAACAGTGAAAATCTTTTCACATCTGTGTAATTTGGTACAATACAGATCAAAATTGCTTCTGATTGATAAAAGGTGAAGGTTAAATTTATGAGTGTAGAGGGCCACATAAAACGTTTTCAAGATTTTCTTGAATTTAGAACATAAATGTTCTTCTCCAGGTCAAAGTTTAATGAATATTAGATATATGAAAGCAACTAATGAGGACTGTTTCAGTACTTTATAAGTTAATTTACCTTTAAAGCATAAAACTATAGTAACAAAAGTAGGATTTTCTGTCTAAAATTGAAGTTCTTTGGTAAATTTCAGTAAAACTTTCAGTTTTTGTTTTCTCTTAAATACCCCAAACAAAAAATATTAAAAGTGAAGCTAAAAGAAATCAATTGAGGACTGTTTCACTACTTTGTAAGAATATTTGCCTTTAAAGCATAAAATTATGGTAACAAAAGTAACACTTCCTATCTTCTATTGAACTTCTTTTGAAAATGTCAGTAATTTTTGATTGGTGTTCGTTCTTATTTTAAATACGCCAAACAAACAAAAACATTTTTTAAAGTGAAGCTAAAAAAACAGATGAAAATGTAAACCAAAAAAGAAACCATTAAAATCCTCAAAAAGAAGTTTCTTGGTTTTAACTGAAATCAACTTGAAAGTTTCTTTGCCAGAGTTATAAACCTTTGAAAGAGAAACCAGCTGTCGGGATTCAGCAGCTATAATATTTCAGCTCCAATCTAAACTAATATAGTTACGTGACAATTCAAAGTCAGCTGCAGTCTAAGCAGCTGAAAAACGGGGCCTCAGAGTGTTATTACTGCAGATGGAAACCGCTGGCTTGCTTCTTAAATCTTTTAACATGTTTGACAGATTTCGCCTGAGTTCTTCAGTTAGCAAATGGGAAATTTCTACTAGCTTCAAACCGTGACGATAACAGTTTGAGACGCCTGTTAGCTGCCAAGGACAGACATGCTTAAAATCAGGAGAACTACAGAGAAAATAAACGATGCCAATGTGCCGGAGATGCAACATTTAATTTACATTTTCATGGTATAGTGTGCTGGGTTTACGAAAGAGGATTAGGGCCAGTAAAAAAGTTTCATCCAGAATTCTAACTTTAATCTCAATATTATATTTTTGTTCCTCAAACTTCTGATTTTAATCTCAAAATTATGACTTTCTGACTTTAATCTTAAATGTATGACTTTTTTTCTCAGAATTCTCATATTAAAGACAGAATTCTCAGTATAATTTCCTAATTCTGAGTTTACTCTCAAAAGTTAGATTTTTTTCTCAAACTTTTGGCTTTAATTTCAGATTTCTGACTTCCTGACTTTAATCTTAAAATTATGACTTTTTCTCTGAATTCTGTATTTAATCTCAAGATTATGACATCATTTAAAGTCAGAATTCTGAAATTAAAGAGAAAGTCATAATATATTTGTTTTTGTTTGTTTCAGTGACCCTAATCACTTCTGTACGATTTATTATCTAATGGAATAAATTTCAGTTCTCATAAAATCTCAGACAATAAATTTATGCATAAAAGGTGTATTTTTGTCTCAAATTTTATACCGGTATCCCAGAGGGCCATCCAGGCAGGTACCTCCGTTGAGACAGGGGTTGATGGGATAGGCAGAGCATGTCAGGTGGGTCTCCTCTCGCCCTCGGCAGCCACAGCGCGCGGTCGTCGAGGCCGACAGCGACACTAGAGAGACGTTACCGGAGCTCAGGGCCACAGGGACCTGGCTGAATGAAACCTCGCTGCTGCAGCCTCCATGCTGACTGCAGTGTGTGTACGGACAGTCATCAACGCCCACCTGGCTGATGGACACGCCCAACATGGCCTCCAGCTGGGCAGGACGGAGAAACAAGGATAAAAACAGATAAAAGATATATATATTTTTATTTGATTTATGTAACTTTATTTGTTCTCATGGGACAAAAATTGGACAAAATGTAGGAATAAATATTTGAATTATTACAGCGGTTTGCAAAAGCATTCATATCCTTTGACGTTTCCCAAATTTATTCACATCACAAACACAATATTTAAGGTATTTTACTGGGATCTTAGGTGCTATGGCAACATAAAGTAGCACATAAAGGTGAAGCTAAAAGAAAATAATGCCAGATTGCCAAAAAATAAAGTGAAATACGGAGTTTATGCACTTAAAAAAAGTCCTACTTTAAAACACATATTGTAGAAAAAGCTCCACTTTGCAAGACACTATAAATACATCCCAAAATTTAACTGAACATGCACAAAGTGGCCTTTTATGTAAACAACATGCAAATAAAAAATAAATCTCAAATGAAGACAAATGGGATTTTAATGCAACACTAGAATAACAAGACAAAGTGACATGAATTTTGTTTGAACATAAATTAGAGTTTCAAAGTATAAGAGCATCTGACTTTGATCTCATGTCTAACTGCATCAGCAGTTTTTGAATTTGACTCATTTCCCATAATATTATTTATGCACTTTGGTGCTTTTCTTGTCATTTCTTGTATTGTTGTCATTTCCTCTCTCTGTTGCCAAATTCACTCATTTTCTCTGCTTGTCATTTGGACTCTTTTTCTCTTATTTTGTCTCAAAGATCGTTTTTCCCCACCAATCAGAGTCCCTCAAGGTTTCTCTGCATTTATTGACGCTTTTTTGAGGTTTTTAAAGATCCATCTGATACTTTTATTCAAAGAGCTTGATGTTCCTCATGCAGAGCTTCAACTTATGGCTCCAAAATATCTACATAAGTTTTTAACTTCATATTTTGTGTCTTTAGCTATTCTAAATTAGACGAAATAATTTTATTTCCAGCCTACGACAATTAAACACACACTTCTTCTTTGGTATTTGATGCTTAGCTTGTTTTTATCATTTTGTGTGCTTTGAACTGAGTTTTACATGTTCTTTTATTGTTTTGGTGACCTTGTTTTGTTGTTGAATACTCTTTTGAACCAGGCTGCATCAGTTTATTTAGGTCAAAAGAACCAAAATAGCTCCTATTGAAATAGTTACTGTTATAGTAATGAGTTTGGATTTGCTGATTTAAAATAATGTTGAAAGTATGCCTGAAAAAACAACAAATTTGGATAGAACACTTGAATTTTTAAGTCCTAAGAACCAAGTATAAATAAAACAATCAGTATGAAATATCAGAAGAGTTAGTTTGCTCAAACTTGTCATATTCCCATCATTCTTATAACCATTAGGAATACATCCTTCATTGCAGTGATATGAAAACATGTGAAACATTTCAGACTTTTTCCTTTTTAACATAATTTTTTGTCTGTATGCATTTATGTATATTTTAAGTTTTTAAATTTATAATCTCAAAATGTAAAGTTTCATTGCATTGTAGTATTCTGAATTACGATTGCTTTTTCCAAAAATATGTTTCATCAGATAATTTCTTGCTAAAATACTTCTAGATAAATCTGTTTGCAATAAAAATAAAAACTCTTCCACTTCGAATTAAAACAAAACACAGCATAAGTTAATGTCCCTGTCTTCCAACTAAAACCTTATTTTCGTTAAAGATATAAACATATTTTTTCCTCTTGCTATTTTATGACCTTTTAATGGTTCCATTAAGAAAACATGAGCAGTGTAAGATATTTTCACATGACCTTGCCCAGTCAACGTGTGCACACATGTTCTGTATGTTTTTTGTGCAGGGCTCACTGACTGCCTGTCGTGGAAGTAAACGTCAGATGCAGCTCCGCAGCTTTTAATGCATGTTAAATATTCATTTCCATGTTGTTTGCATGAGATTCTGTGGAACATTGGACTCTATTACAAAACTAAATCATTGCTTACACCAGTAGTTCCCAAACATTTTCTTCTGGGCCCCCCTATGGATTACAATAAAAAAAAACCCAAAAAGAAAAAGAGAATCAACTGGGCACATACATTGTTCCCAGTTGACATAGACTTATACACATATTTTGTTTTCAAACTCCACTGAAGTTTATTTCACACTTCAGGTTGCAACAAAACACACTACAAACCACCTTTACAGTGAAACAGTTTTGTGTAACTGTTCTTTTCTTTCATTCAGCCATACTACTTCTCACTCCCCCCTCTGCAATGGCACTGCGCCCCCCCTAGGGGCGCACCCCACACTTTGGGAACCACTGGCTTACACAACTTGTTCATTTTAGTTTACCTCAATCACAATTATCTAAAATAATGATTTCTGTTTATTTTTCTGAAAAACTGCGTCTCATACAGGGATGATATCTATAGATGTAGTTTGTAGGTGATTTTAGAGTCTAACCTTGGCTTTGTTTGCCGCCACGTATCCATGAAGCTTCTCCGCCTTGTAGTACGGTGAGCCGTGTGCAGCAAACCAGACATCCAGCGCTCTGTAACTCAGCTGGTCGGCTTTGCCTACAGAGAATATCTGGACGTTCTCTGGCAACGTCTGCAGGATTTCAGCCAACATTCGCCCCAGACGGGAAAACCGACTCCCCTGACCTCTGCTGCTACTCTGGAAAAAATCCTCCACTGTAAGATCTGGAAGAAGAGCAGATGTTCCTGCTTGTATTTTAAATGTTCTTTGGGAACAAAGATGACAACACAGAAGAGGGGGGCCTTATTTTATTTTATTTTATTTTTTTGCTTTTCGGTGACCTTGAAGGTCTAAAAGTTGGATAATTATTCTTAGAAAAATAACTAACTGAAGTTTGGGATCATAAAAATGTACATCTCTCCACGGCTTTTAGTGGTAAAATAGCTGTCTTTTTAACACATGGTGTTGTGGGAACTCACTGTTGAGGCGAACGGAGCCAGCTTGCTGCAGGGCCTCCTGGTGCAGCTCTGTGACATCCACCTGAGCGGTGGAGATGACATCAGGCCATGTGCTGTCGGACACACGTACCTGCAGGCGGTATGTGCCTGGAGGAGTTCCCTCCCTGATGCTGAGCTGACCTGAGCTCTGATTCAGACCGAACAACCTACAACAGGGAAAAATTTATGTTATCAATATGTTATCATTAGACGTTTATTTCTCATGAAAATAATCATCTCAAGAAACTAAAGTGGACTGGATCTTCTCATGACACTTAAAGAGACAAAGTGTAAATTTTTCCTTTTATTTTGTGTCAGTGGTGGGCACACTTCTGCTATTCTGCTAATAGTGGAGCTAATAATTTGTTTAGTGCTTTTGCTAACTTTAAAAACATTTAGCAGTCTTAGCTTAATTTTTCTGGATGAAGCATTAACTTAATTGGTTGTTTTGTAAACTTTTAGTTAATCTGTATTAACATTGTGGTTATTGGCTGTAAAAATTCTTGCAGAACTAAAACTTATGACTGGGGCCTTAGGTTTATCCCAACTAACTTTTTAGTTAGCTGTGCCCACTACTCTTTATTTAAAAAAAAAATCACTGAAGCTCTATGATGTTCCATCCAGAAAAAGCAGCTGCACAAATAAATCATTAATAGTCCAACATTCATGCTAAAAATGACTGACAGTAAACTTTTGTGAAACATATACAGCGTATTTGCTTCTATAACAGTTTTGTTTGCAGAGACTTGAAGATAATATCCTCATATCTTACATCTGGGCTGCTGCTTCTATTGAGTCCCTGTAAGATGACATTAATAATATCCAAGTGACGCGTCTTCATCTGAATTCTTTGAGCTTCTTATTTTGCTCCGAGTTTTATCTTTTCTATATGTAAATAACCATCAGCTTAAACCTAATCCATTCCGTGAAACAAATTGCTATCTGCTGGATGCGCAGATGATGGGATGTGATTCACGAGTAACTATGGTAATGCTGTCCCCAGTGGTTCCTTTGTTCTTGGCCGTCTCCTGCCGTCCCCCCTTGTAGGTATCTCGTTAGAAGAAAAGGTGGCGGGGAGTGCAATCAGACTCTCCTTTCAATGCGTCCGCATGAAGCCGCGCCTCATCAAACAAAATGAGTTCGCCCTCGCTGTGCTTCACTGGGAATTTTCAATACCGCTGGTTATGAAGTATTAATAGCACTGTTCCTGACAAGTCAGATCTCTTTTTCTATCTCTCTCCTCCCTTTTCATTCTCTTCCACTCTTTGTTTACTCCTTCAAACTGCCTGTATTATACGGCCCAATTTTGTTTCTCTTTTTTCTGTTGTACCTTTGTACTCTCTCACCCTCTGTATTTCAAAACTGTCACTCGTTGTGCACTTTTTCTTTTTCTTTTCTTTTTGCTCTTCCTGCTTTGTGTCACGCAAGAAGGGAAACTTTACCCAAGAATCTGTTTCATATTAGTTCCTCCCATGATAAAACTGCTTTACATCTTCCATCCTCTGACTTCTTTTATCCAACACATCCAACAAGCCGCATGCTTGAACTAAAGATGCTCTAAGTGACGGAGTTAGCATCTTAATCTTTTTGTCCCAGTTGTTTTTAGATGACACAAAACTGAATCTATTACATCTAAAGTTATGTGTAGATTAAATGTTTCTGTCTCTATTGTTTTTGTACCTATAACTTTCTATCTGTTATACTTTTTTATTTTACTTACCTGTATTGGTGCCTAATTTCTTTGCTTCACCTTTTGCCCAACCAGCAATAAAATGTCAAAATAGTTTCAGATTTTATTGCAGTAGCTAATGTCAGACACAAAACATTTCAAAAACTCCAAGATATAATTTGAGTACATATAACTGGAAGGCTTCAATATTCCCATAATTAAAAAGTATTTTTAAAAATCAAGCTTTTAGAAAAAACTTTAATTCAAATGGAATTAAAAAATAATATTTTTTTTAATGATTTTTTTAATAAAATTTTTAATAAAATAATGTTTATGGGATAGTGTTCAATATAAAAAATTGCTTCTTGTTTCCATAGTATCAAATGTGAAGCTGACAACATGGATGTGCTGTTCCAAGAGTTAAATGCTGGTCGATCAGCTGGTAATGTTAAAATTAGTGTAAAAGAGACAGATTCTAAGTTTGAGCTTAACTTGTATACATTTTTATAACTGATTATTATTACTGAGCATTGCTTACGCTTGGTTTTATGCTATGTATAACTTAAATGTGATTTATGCTGTACATCGTTATGACTTTTTGTATGTGAAAAGTGCTTTATAAATAAACTTTCTTTTACTTTAATTCTGCTGATTCGTGTCAGTTTTAACATTTAATATGCCTTGAAGCATTCAAAACCTTTGAACCACTAGTGAACATTTGCTCACCAGGAATCAAAGGTATTCACTGAAGACTTTTCAGCTGTTTCTTGACATTTTCATCACTTCTACACTTTGTTCTTTCTAATGTTCCTCAACTCTTCCATACTAACTAGCAGAAACTATTGGAAAACTTTCATGAAAATCCTCTTTCTGCAGTTTTTTCCAGTGTTTCATCAAATTACCTGGTCGGTTTGCCATCAAAGCGGTACACCTTCTCACTCCAGTCATCGAGGTCAGGGGACTGAATTTGTCCAAGAGCTGTTGTTGGGAGAATCCCTGTGAGGATGCAGAAAGTAAAGCAAGAAGAAAAAGTTGAAAAATGCATTATGCATCCCTGTAGTACAGCCCAAATATTAGGAGTAAAGGCTGAAAGCTTCACCAGAAGGTACAGGCACACGTGACGTCTTATTGGCACACATGGTCATGGTTAAATAGCATCAGGGACAGAGTCTCATTAGAATAACTTTCACTCTGTTTTTTCCCAGGAGCAGTAATGTAATCACTTTATCCATGAAATAAGTTGCATTTTAAATTCACTTCCTGTTCATGTCCCTATCAAAGCTGGGACTTAAGCTGGAGTTAATTGTTTGCTTCATGACATGTTTTCAAGGTTCAGGGTGGATTCCTATTAGGGGGTTAATTTCCGTTCATGTGGAAAAGCCCCAGAGAGGAAATTTATCAAAATACACTACAGAGAACCTTAGTTTTCCAGTAAATTACAGCAGGCTGACAGATGGCATGAAATGTTAAATAAGTGATGGGGCTGCAGTGGGAGGCTGCGAGAAGTCGACTGTGTCATGTACAGTTCTTGCAACGTGAGCAAAAAGGGTTCAGAAGGTTTTGAAATGACAATCAGTTATGATTTGTGAGGGACAAATGTTCTCTTTTTTCTTGTGGCGTTTGTTAGGTACAAAATAATGCATTAAGGACAACATGTGAAACAGAATGTCAAAAAATAAATCCTTGATTCCAAAATGGCTCTTATTTTGTTGGTGTGTCTAAGAATGAATGCATCACTATGTGGCTGCATTATTAGCCATGCTAACTATACTGTGACCCCTTTCTAGCAGCAGCATTTTTGCTGCATTTATACTGTGTTTCCCTTTTGTGATATATATGCATTTTCTGACTTTGTCGATACTAATATTTTTATGCTGTTTATGATTATATTATCATTAAATAATATAATTTCAATTTGTTTATTAACTTTGGTTGGTACATTCTCACTGAGATGCGTTTAATGTGATAAAATACCCATCCAGTTGAAAAGTTAGTTGCACTTAATCATAAATCACTAATTATAAACAGCAGCAATGCTAGCACTACAGCCCTAGACTAAAGTGCTAGACTAACATTATTTAGCAGAAGCTAATGCTAAAACACAACATGCTTTACAACAGGATCAAATTTGTTCTTTCACAATTTTCCGTCCGATTGTGTCTCAGAAAGAGATTCTTTGGAACAGAACTGAACTGAACACTCGTGTTCAGTTTTATAGTAGTTATGTACTGCTTACTATTTTCCTGACTTTGTCAAACTGAAAATGTTAGTCTTCACAACAGACGAGCATGAATATAAACATCTACTTAATATTTCAATAACCAAAACTTCAGTTAATTTAACTCAAGTTTACAAAACAGACAAGTAAATCAGCGCTTTAGAATGTAGGGGAGTGCACTAAAAGTTTCCAAAGTTTGCAAAATGGCTACAGCGCAATTAGAAATGTGCCCTCATCCCTCCATTGTGCCATAAAAAACAGAATACATTTTGGAAAATCTAAACGTCTTTCCAGATTCCACTTAGCTGCCTTGGGAGCTGAACTTAGCTCCTATAAGATCGTATTTTCAATTTGGTATCTACATGTGTTCTTCACGCATCGCAGCCAGGGAAAAGCTTTTGACATGGAACAGAAGGTTGAATTCGACCAGCAGATACTACACCTCTGATCCACCACAGGAGGTAATCATAGAGTTACTTAAAACATGAGATTTAAGGATGCAAAGCAAAGACAGCAGCAGCAGAAGCATTACAGACTACAGGTGCAAACAGAGCAGAGCCACTTTATGATCTTCCAGTGTTCGTCTGACCTGGAAAATGTGTCATCCAGCAGAATTAGATGCAGTTAATAACATTTTGTGGAAGGCATACAGCCCACATGAGGATTGCAACACAGAGCTCTGCCAAATTTAAGGGAAATTTCTGACAGACAACTTATGCATATTGCTCAGATCAATGTTGATCAGGACTAC
The DNA here is from genome assembly GCA_903067095.1 of Girardinus metallicus. NCBI lineage: Eukaryota > Metazoa > Chordata > Actinopteri > Cyprinodontiformes > Poeciliidae > Girardinus > Girardinus metallicus. The sequence continues at coordinate 25,428 of CAEGAE010010324.1, forward strand.
ATCAAGCCCTTTTGATCCCAGCTACATGCTATAAAAACACACACAACCTCAGAAGATTTGAATGATGTAAACAATAAAAGGATCAATAAAGAGGGGGGTTGTCGTTACATGTTGAACTCAGAATTGTGATCTTAAAGCAACTAAACACTATAAAACCCTGTTGAGAAATGATTAGAAAGTCTTCACTGAATCTTAGTGAATTGTCTGCTAAAAAGCATTAAAAATTACAGACTGAGTCAATACAAGGCCTTGAAAAGAGTTTACTTTGAAGGATTAAGGAAGGAAACATAAAGATACCTTTGCAAGATTTTGCACTTTTAGTGGTGGACAAGAATGCACCCCGCACAAAATGCCAGTTCATCACAGGGCCAACACAAAAATTCACAGGACAACCAACCATTCACATAAACATTTACACCAATTTGCAATCTTCAGTTAACTTCCTAATGGTGGAATGAAAGTGGGGAAGTCAGAGAAAACACCCAAACGCCACACTGAAAGGTCCCTGTTGTTATTTAAACACAAATCCTGTACTAATAAAATCTACAACAGTGTGAAATGTTTAAGCAAACTTAGTACTATGCAAAAAATCTTAAAGGTGACCTGTTATGCTTCCTTGAACAGATTAGGATATAGGCTATACAAAACATGTTCATTACATCTTTTGCACAAAATATTTCTTATAATCTGATAATCACTAAAGACTGATAATGAAAACAGGCTCCTCTGAAAGGAGCCTATTTTGAGCTCCTTTCAGAATGAGCTGTTTTATGGCCTTTTGTCACTTTAAATCCAAATAAGCTGCTGCTGGCCACGCCCCCCAACTCAAAGCTTGGGTTGCTAGGTGATGGGCTGGACTTTGCTGTGGTTGCTAGGTAACCTGCTGGGGTTGGCTGGGGTTGCTATGTCTTACTTCAAATATGGCTGGGTGTTTTTTTAAGCACTTGAGCTGTTTTTAGAAGTAGTGTAAATCCAAATGGAAGTATAAAAGCATGTGAATTTTACAACAAATCAGATGCCAAAAAAAAGCAGGACGTACCTTCAAAATTGTAGACAACAATATGGGTGTGTCCAGGTAAGTGTGGATGGTCATTTCTATCACCGATGACAACTGTCAACGTGTTGGTTGAGCTCACTGGAGGAGAACCGCTATCAATCATGAGAATGGGAAGGCGATACTCCTTTTGGCGCTCGCGATCAAAGCTGCGAAGAGCAGTGATGGCTGCGCTGCCATTCCGAAAGTCTGTCAGGTTAAAGTTTGTGGCATCAGAGGTTAGAAGCAGGAGTCGGATGGAGAACGGACCGCCGTTGGAGGACGTGTCTCGGTCGATGGCGTGAAGAAGCATGGACGTTTCATTCATTCGCACGGACTGTGGAGCTGCAGTGTTCTCCCAAACAACGGGCTTATAGGCAGCCTCAAACTCTGGCCCATTGTCGTTAATGTCGAGAACAGTTACCATAACGATGGCGGTGCCAGTTAGCGGTGGGATACCAGCATCTGTTGCGAGAACCATGATCCTGTGCTGGGAGATTTTTTCTCTGTCCAGAGAATGAGCGACTACCACCCAACCAGACTGATCCACCAGGAACTGACTGTAAGGGTCGGACTCCTTCGAAATACTGTAGGAGAAGCGTCCATTTAGGCCAGAGTCCAAATCAGATGCTGTAACCTGAGCGACAATCGTCCCCACTGGGACGTCTTCAGACATGGCAGCCGACTCATAGAACTGTGGGAAAAAGACGGGAGCGTGGTCGTTGGAGTCTTCTACTTGGACGAGACAGTAGGCCAGGCTGAAAAAGTCAGCATCTTCAGCCTTCAGAGTGAGATTAAAGGTCCGCTCATGGAGTTTCTCAAAGTCAACCTTCTTCTTCAGCTTTAACACACCACGTCTGTTTATTTTGTCTGTCTCAACAAAGAACTTCCTTTCCTCGTCTCCGCCAATGATGCTGAAGGTGACAACAGCATTCTCACCCTCGTCTCCATCAGTGGCAGAGACCACAAGTACCTCGCTGTTTACCTCCAGATCCTCATTCATCTGGAAGACACATAAAGGCATTTTTTATGACAACTAATGTCAGGGTTTACACTCTTTTCCCAAAGTGAAATTTAAGTACTTTTTCAAGCATTTTCTAACTTTTCCAGCATCGCACATTGTAGATAAAACAATACAAATGATATCAATAATGTTGTTAAACATATGAAATATAAGCCAACCTGTATTTCAATTATACAGATCAATAAGTCATTAGGAATAATAAGTATTCATTACACTGAACCAGTACAATCAAGTTGTGGTTAGGTATGACCATCCTACTTAAACACAATACACAAAGAAAGTTACAAAAAATCTCAAAAAAGTCTTCTGGCATTTAGCAAATAAGTAGCTGTATCTAACCTAAAACAAGAAAAGTTTAGTCTGATTTGACTTTAGACAATGAGAAAAAAATGTGTCTGAGTATTTAAAGATATGGTTTCAATTGTAAACAATGCTCTTTAAAGTTAGGATTTTAATCAAACGTTAGATTACCTTTTATTCAAAACTGTTTGAATATCACGCAACTTACCAAACCTTGAAAGTGCTTGAAATTAATTTAGATGTTTTTAAGGACCTGCACAAACCCTGTAATGTAAATATTAGAAGGGAATGACAGATGTCTTTGAAGAGTGTGACTCACCTGAGTGGTGTAAGCCCTCTGAGTAAAAATAGGTGGGTGGTCATTTACGTCTGAAACCATAATAGTGGCCGTTCCCGTCCCAGACAAACCACCGCCATCCCGGGCCTCCACCACAACCAGATATTTGTCTTCTGTCTCCCGGTCCAGTGAGCGGAGAACTGTATAGATAGTCCCAGTAGTGGCGTTTATGGAGAACAAGTTGAGGTTGATCTCATTGCGAATGTTCTTGATGATGCTGTAGGTAAGCACGGCATTCCTGCCTTCGTTTGGGTCGTCAAGGTCCATGGCACGCATCTCCATGATGGAGGTGTCGGCGGGTGAATTTTCAGGCACTTGGCCAATGAAACATCCGTCTACCTCTAGGGCAGGGCACGGAAAGAATGGGGAGTTATCGTTAATGTCTCGGACTTCTAACAGCACATCAGCGAATCCTGTAAGCCCCATTCCGCCCTCGTCTGTGGCGAGGACAAGGAATCTCCAGGCGGGGCGCTCCTCCCGGTCCAGGCGGCGCTGGGCATAGATCCTTCCGGTGTGTTCGTCGATAGTGAACTCGCCACCGGCACCCTGGCCATGGAGGGAGTAACGGAGGGCAGTCTGGTCCGCTTCCTGATCGGGATCTGTTGCTGACACCTACAAAAAAACAATAGAGAAAAGGTGAAAAAGGAGCAAAGAAACCATTCTTCCTACTCCCTTTATGTGAAAAATGCTAACTTATTCAATGTGCAAAGGCAAACTTGTTAGAGGTTTCTCTTCAGTTATTGATATTTAATGTGACTAAAATCGAATTCTTAGAGGATTTGCCACAAACATCTCATATTTCTCATTTTTTAACCCAGTGGAACTGTAAATATTTTAATATTGCATGTAACCTGGCCTTAGGGATCCCTTAGAGTGTTTTCACACCCGATAGTTCAGTAGAGTTGGTTCATTTGGAGACCAAAACTGCAACATTTAGTACATTTTCAGCTGCTGCACTTCACTGTTTCAAACAAACCAATTCCTCTGAAATACCTGTTCACCCCTTTGCCTGTGGTGGCGCTGCAGCAAGAACCACTAAATAAAACCACTGAATAAAACATGCGCACAACTTCTTTCTTTGCAAAATGTAAACAAAAATGTAGTGGTATCATATTTTAGCAGCTGGAGGATTTCTATTTTGTCTTTGGTAAAAGATCACAAGCCGTTTCTCCTGCTAGCACTAGACTCTCACATTTCTTTTGGTTGTATTTACCCAGAATGCCCTGTGCTGTAGTCGGGTTTCTGCTTTTGGAGCGGTCTCCAGTTCGCTTGGTGTTCGCTTATGCATTCAAACCGCACCACATTTCACTTCAACTGAACGATAGCTAGATTTTTAGGCGGACCAGAGTTTGCTTTTTTGGGTCGCATCAGAGTTTGATGCTCAGTTACTCCTCCCCAAATGACCAAACTTTCTAGTCAAATGAACCAGAGTTTGATTAAAGCGGACTAAACCGGACTGGTGGGAACATTCCTTACTTGATCACAGTTGGCTTTAAGAAATGATTTGTCCACCATAATTGGATGGCCTCAGCTATGCTAAAAATAAACCTCTAAGCATTTTGCTCTTTGAGTGATTGCTTTTATGACATATAGCCTTTCAAATGGGTATTGAATAATTGCAAAACACCGTTTGTTTCTCTTGAAAATTAATGGCTTTCCATATCAAAACTGTAGCAAAAGGTACACCTTTTATTTATGCTGAAAATATGTACAACAGCAGTACATTCATCACAATTCAATAAGACCTTCCTTAATAAGCAAATATTTCATCTTGTTCCGTTCTTTCCTCATCACGTATTTCTTATCAAAACAGGTAAATTGCTTTTCCACCATGTAGAAATGTCAAGCCCAGCAACTAGGACATGCAGCGGGGAAGTGATTGCAGCAGCGGGTCCCGCGCGCTGGGACTTCACAACACAGGAATAAACATTTATCTGCTGCTTTGTCCTGTTTGCTTAATTAACCTGCCTTCTTGCTATCTCTCTGAGCGAGGGGACGAGAGCAGCAACAACGAGTCGAGCCTTCACATCTGTCACCGAGACACACAATGCAATTAAAAGTTAATAGACACAGACAAAGGCAAGAAAAAAAGTACAGTTTTACCCTTTCTTCTCCTCTTTTGTCACCAGAGTTTGTTTACTGAACCCTTTGAAGTCCTCCTCCCCGCAGCCTCCTCCCCCATGTCGCCTCTCTGTATCCTCTGACAACGTGACGCAGGTACACAATATTGAAGATGAGCAGCGGTGGCACCACAGAGGAGGCAGGTGAAGTCAAAAAATATTCATTTCAAATTGGATTTTCTTTTCCGTACGCTATCTACTGAATTGCATTAGTGCACAGGGCTGAGAGTGCGGCGCGATGAGGGAGGACCCGTCCGTCGTGCGGCAGAAAGACTATTGAAAGCGTCAGAGAGGAACCAAAAGCACATCAAATCAATTCCAGCAGGCGAGGGGAAGCAGGCCCAGGTTGAGGACTGGGTGACACATGCGCCTCTGACGGAGATTATTTCCCTCCCCTCCCAGCTTCCACCTTTTTAATCTTATTTAGCTTGGCAGCACATGCAAATTATTGTGAATTACCGGAGATAGGTGTGACGGAAGGTGGATGAGATCAACAGGAGAAGGAGGTCAACACGAACATTTTAGAGGCAACTTTGAAGACGATGGTTACTTCCTGTTAGACTTTTTTTGGCCTAATATTTCACCTTGGAGTTTCTTTTACCAGTTTTTGTGTTAAATGCCATCATACATGTGCAATGTGTTAGTGGAATGACAGCAAATCTCTGCTGAGGTGTTGCTCCAGGCTAATTTTTAGTGTAACTAATGCTATAAAACTCCATAAAACTTGATACATTTTCACATATTGTTCATATAAACATTAACATTTGAACAATAAGGTACATTATGTTGACAGTCTGGTCGAAGGTGATACTTTTTCAGGTTTATATTTTAAATAATTTGATTAGGAATGAGTGAACATCGGATCTCCAGTTATGTCTGAATGATTTAGCATGACAATAAAAACATGTTAAACTTCTAAATTCTCTCTCAAACAATAGGTAGCTTTTATTTTAATGTATGTTATTTATTGCAAGTGTTATTATGTTATTTTCTTCCACTTTAACCATAATTGCTTCTGAAGGGGAAATGCAAATGCAGAATGAAACTTCTATTTTTCATGTAATCAGAAGATTGGAATAAAACTCAGTATTGTCCATGTGATACGCCCAAAACAAATAAGCCTTCACATTCACTGACCTCTAGAATGAACACAGGAAGCTGTGTGAGCTCCTCCATCACAGAGGCATGATACTCTGTCTGACTAAACACCGGCGCCTCGTCGTTGCAGTTGACCACCTGAACCACCACCAGGGTCTCGTTCTCCCATTTTCCGTCAGAAGCGACCAGCCGCAGCTCGTAGCGCTGCTCCATCTCGTAGTCGAGTGGCTGAGCTACAAAGATGGTGCCCACCTCCGGCTCCACGTCGAAGGTCCCCATGGCGTTTCCTGAAGTGATCTGGTAGCGCAGCTTAGCGTTGGCGCCTGGATGGAAGAAATAGTGTCCGGGTCAGTTTGAGCTGTTTCAGTTTCTGCTCTCAAAAACTTTCTATCCTGGCATTTTATTATTATCTGTGTATTCAAATGTCAGTTGATGAAAAACAGGCAGTTAATATTATTTTATTTTTGACATAATCAGAAAATAACGAATAACCTTTAACACAACCTTTACTCTTTTGCCATTATGGACAAAAATGTCAAATTAATGACAGTCATGGGTCAAACTTTTGTTATTTTTATGTATACAATAATATACTAAACATATATTTTAATAAAGCACAGTAATCAAACTTTTGTAGTAAAGGAATCTGTAAGTCATTGTCGATCCAAAATATAAACACACTATAAACATGAACAGTTGCTGTTTTAAATGACAAGTAAATATTTTACAACTATTTTGGGATTATTTGAAGAAAAATATTTTGTCTTGTACCGAAATAAATAAAAGATTGAGGAAGATTTTTATTTAGTCTGTAAAAATAAATCACAATTGTGCAACATTCTTGAATTGTGGACAAAATCATCTAGAGGATCGCAAATGATCCCCGGCCACAGTTTGGACATCACTGCTATAACACAACCTGAGTTGTATGTAGCACTTCTTCTGAAACTTTACTTTTTGAATAGTGTTGTAGGAATTGCTGGCAAAAGAAGATTATCTTTGATTAGCAGAGGAAACAGACACACACACACACACACTGATGACCCATGTGGACAGCAGCAGCAGACATCACATCTCAGAAGAAAACAAGCATCTTCCTCACAGTGGGGCTCATTAGATGCTCACGCCTTTACATCTTGTCTGCATCAGACGCGCTCATCGAGTTGTGATGCAGTACTTCAGAGAATGTTACCTTGGCTGAAATTATTTTCCTGGAGATTTAAAATGAATTTGATATTTAACCTAAGCGCAAAAATGACATTTTGACAAAATACAGGTTTTGACTATCCATTTAAAGAGTCTCTTTCCTAAACAGAGACAAAGGTTTTAATATTAAATTTTTATGTAATTTTGATTTCAGATTTTCCATTCTACTATACTTCTCAGTTTTAACAATTTGCTTGCTGCTTCATTTTTTTTGTAGTTTCTTTTCTTAGAAAATGCTTAGTTTGAGTTGAGGTGTTATTAGTTTCAGCGCTTTAGTGATACAAGTTTTATAGAAGAAACAAGACAAAATCCCAGGAAACCACCACAGGTTTTAGAAAATGTTAATTTAGGACAAATGAATGACCATACATTCCTGGAAAGTATAAAAGATAGGGGAGTAATTAAAAAAAAATCTGTAAACACAATAACACAGAGCTTTTCAAGTGAACTTTAAGGTTCACTGGATTTTCCTGTCTTCATAATGTCCCATATATTTTACCCTGTTCCACAACAAGACACTTCCTTTTGTCTAAAACAGAGATATATTCAACGTAATCCCACATTGGACACTGGCGCTTTGTCTGGCTTCTGTTGACATGACACTATGTGTACGCCAACCAGCATGATTAAAGATGATTTTACTGATATTAGAAGAAAACACTTAGTTTGAAATTATTTTTGGGATTGTTTGAAAAAAAGAAAATGGGGCAGATTTGGGCTACCTTTCTTTAAAAACAATTGCTGTATTTAGCCAACTTTAATAACTTAATTATAGCTGATTTGGGCACACCAAAGCATGCTTTTGAAAATTTATACAAACTTTTAAAAGACTTTTTGTCAGCAATAATTTTACCCTTAAAAATTAAGACATCAAATATCTGTACTGAGTGGACCACATCGATGCTGGTTCTCCACACAGAATAAATGTCTCTGAATGTGAGTAAAATATCCTAAATGTCTCATTTCAGATTATATATTTGAATGAAAATTTGCTCCAATACTGAAGTTGGTTAATGACACAAAATTGATGTCAAAGTCATCAGTTTAATGTTACAAATAAAAAAGGTTGAGATGGATGCAACACTAGTTCACCCACTATGACCCTTTCATCTGAAAAAAATTAAAGTGATGATTCTTTTCTTTAAATATTGCTATTTTTAAAGATGAATGCATTATTGAGTGATGAATAAATCCCCCTCTTCCTCCCTATTCTGGCATTACTCCCTCCCATTCCTCCCTTTTGTTCTTGGTTTCTTGTCTTGTTACCTTGACTTCCTTGTTATCTTCTAAGCCTTCCCTCTAGGTCTTTTACTCTTTTTATTCATGCATATTTCCTTCTTTTCCTTAACTATTTTCTGTCCACTCAACATTTACATTTCTTATATTACCATTTCTTCTATCCTCCTTAGCTCATCTTCTGTCTTCTTCAGCTTTTCTCCTTTTTTTTCCCATCCTTTCGCTATCCGTGTCTCCCCTGACATCTTGTTTTTCCTTTTATCTCTTTTCCATTTTCAGCTTTCTCATATTTTCCCCTCTTTTCCCATTTATTCTCCTCCCCATCCCTTCTTTCATTCCCTCTATTGGCCTCTCGTCTTCTCTCCTGATGCAATGAAAAAATGCCAACACACATGGATGAGGTAAACACACACACACACACAGAGAAGCATGTTCATAGCCCAGAGGCAGGTCTGTCTGGGTCCAGCTTGCTCTCTGTTTACCGGCACCAAGGAGACTTTAGGAGACAAACACCATCTGTGGAGACATGGAAGAGCTTCATTACGACATCATGTGCTTCTGTGTCTGTGAGGAAAAGTTTAAGTGCACCGGTCCGTCTCAGCCTCGAAGCACGATCTGTGGTGACATTTGAGCGAGCGGCTCCGTGTGCGTGTATAAATGAGAGTGCATGTAAATGTGTGTAAGGGGAGTAGCTACAGCGGTTTTTCGCCTCCGGCAGCCTCCCTAATGATCAGCCTGGCCATATGGTGTTGCCCTCCCCACACGTACACACAAGCACATGTGCACACACACACATGCACACTAGGGGACAGGGTTGATTTAATTCACAGCCTAGCAGAGGACCCAAAATTGAGATTAAGGTCAGATCTCTGCTTCTCATGAGGTGGACCGGAGGGGAAATTCGTCCCTGAGCACCTACTGCAGGTCAACACTCTGACAAACTAAACTCTTCACTATAAAACTGTGTAAGAAAATTCTGAACTGAATGTTACCTCAAACGGCGAAAATTCTTTACCAGGCTGACTGCAGGTTTCAGTCAAAATTAAGACTTTTTAATGCCAGCTTGAATGAAATTTAAGACAGAAAAAACTATTAATATAAGGGCTTGTATTGGCTGGCAACCAGTGGTAAAAACAAACGTTGTCCAGCCAACTGGTGATACATTTGCACTTACCGATGACAGACGCAAAAAAGGCTACTTAGCTAGCAAAGGTGTATTAGCAGCTAGTTACCGTCCGCCTCAAATCACAGAACGCAATGAAGATGCCTGTGGGCGACTCTAACCATTGCCTGACAGAAAGGTCCCACAAGAAAAAGAAAAACTACATATAAGATTTCAATTGTCCTGTAATGACAAAGTATAAGACGTGATTAATGTATTTAAGGCCAACTTAGATATATTTTTTAAGAAATTTAGACATTTTAAGGCCTTAATTTAAGGTTTACCAACTTAAGACTTTTTAAGGATGTTTTTACATTGCTGAAGTTTTTAAAAGAGCACAGAAATGTACTGTAGAAATATTACCTTACTCGTTTTTAAGATTTGAATTTCTTTTCTGAAAAGAAATACTGAATCCAGTCCGGTTGGGGAACCAGTGAAAATTTTACCAACCCACAAGCAAAAAATTGCACACAACAAATTTCCTTTAAATTACTTATTTTGCACCTTGTATGACGTAAAACTCACATTGCACATGACCCTGGATAATATGAACATGAACATTGGAGAGCAGTGTGAAAGTAACATTTATAAACTGACTGAAAAGGTGTGTTATGACTAATTTGAAGCAGAAGTAGATGCTGTAATAAAGTCACATTGGATAGCAGACCTTCTTCTCATTTATTAAAGTTTTATTTATTTCAACTGCTTTGTATTAGAACTAAAAACAGTAATTTTTGTGAGGCAGATGTTTGCACAGTGACATGACTTCTGGTCACCATGACATGACCAGTTACTTCCAATCACACATTGCTTATTATCACTCCACCTCTCTGCTGCGGTAGATGCTTGTTCGTGTTTACTAAACCCCGAGGCGACACTTAACTGAAACACTGAACTCAGCAGAACTGATAAAAAGCCTCTTGATCTCATTACCCGACACTCTTAGTTCGGCACATTTTCCACTAGAGGACCAAATGAAGCCAGAAAACACGACGGGCGACGAAAGCTGCTGCATCTAATCAGCTTTATGGGGAGTGGGGAGGTGAAGAGGGGTAATCTACACCCACCCTTCACATCCCCTTCACCTCACCTCTGCTAATTCCAACAAACACTGAATCAAGCTGAAATGAATGCAGGAGTTTGATCTAAAGTGTCAGTGTGTGTATTTCCACTGTAAATGTGTTTGTTGTACCTAGTTTATACCAGGGCTGAAAGGTCACTGGTCCTTCAACACCTGTCAGCTTTAACAACAAACTGTCCTCATAATGTACAACACACACGCACACGCACACTGAAGAAGCCAAGGTGACAGTACAGCTGGAGGATAAAACCTTCAGTACATTTTATAGCTCATCAAGTCTCAGTGTGCAGCTTTAACTCTTTCAGGAGTTTGATTCTTCATCCTGTGTGACCTTCAGGAAAACATGCGTCCAGCATTTACATCAGAATCAGCAAGTGTGTATGGGAAATGCGTCAAGCTAAGAAACAAATTGGCTCACTGGTAAGGCAACCTTTAATTTAATCACAACAGGAACAAGATAATAAATTTCTTCCTGTAGTTTAAGACACACCGACTGTGCTCTGTGAAACTATCTGCTTCACTGAACATTTTGAAAACCTCTACTTGAATAAAGTTCGACATCTGTGTTCAGGTTTTGATGATCAACTGTTAAGAATTGTTCAAGTAGTTAGACGTTTATATCCATGCTCTTATTTTGAAGTGGCTGAAGACTGTTTGTAGTTCCGCTTCCTCTCCACACATTCTCCCTTTTATCCAAGAAGCTTAATTGAACAAATGTCAAGCATACTAACAAAAGAAGCATGTAGAAAACTTCAACACAACCATGACATAAGAACCAATAAACAATAAATGGATTGTTCTGAGAGTCTTTGTTGACCAGCACTGACCCACTTGACTAGGGTGAAGAAATAATATTTTCCCATCAAAACATTCAACATGTAGAATGATTGCTTAACACATAAGGGTAAATATTTATGTAAAGGATGCATCAAAAAAACATTAACACAGTAACTCTTAGATGTATTTGATTTTCAGTTAAGAAAGGATTATTCTAAAAACGACAACACTGTGGAAATTACTATTACTGTGTAACTTTTTTTTCTGACAAAGCCAATAAGCTGAGACTCCAGCTTTTAATTTTAGTGACAAATGGTTGAAGCTAAGCTAATCTTTTATTAAACATTATTTGCTTTTCTTATCTATTTGCGATTTATTTCTGAAAACCTCAGATGCATCATGAACATGGGACTAAAATGAAGCAAAAACATTAAACTCCATCTGATTCTCTCACGATCCCTGATCCGGTATCATCTGTGTTTTTGTCACACCAGTGCCTGCATGTAGGAATTAAACGGCCTGCGGCTCTGGACCACTCTGGAGCACAGAGACCAACATCAGCAGAAACAGCCATCTTAGCTCAAACGTCCCCTTAAAGCTTCCTAACTGGTGGCTAGATGGTGGCCCTACTGGGATTAACTCAAACCTTAAATCTGATCCTCGCTGAGTCAGCAATGGGAGTGTCAGACAGAAGTATCTGTTCGGGATTTAACTTGTTTTGAATCTCTCTCACTTTGCTATAAGAAATAATGTGTTTTTCATCATTTTAGCAGTAAATTAAACAAATTCACTGGCCTGATTCTAAGTCAAACCCGAACGGTCAGTGTTCTGCTCCAAATTATAAATGTTGAATAAATAATTACCATCTATCAGCACAGAAATTTATGGACTTCTATAAAGATGTCCTTCTAAGATAACCAAAAATCACAACGATAAAATCACATCTGACATTTTTAAACTGGCAGTGGATGCCACTGTCATGAACAGTGGCCTCATTTTTTAAATATATTTTTAACTTATGTAACTCACTTTATTCATGATATGAGATAATACGAAATGACAAAGTCAGATCTGGATTAACATCTATTCAACTGTTGGGTTACCTGAGGTTAAATAATTATAAAATATTGATAAAAAAAATTTATAATTTAATTTTACATGAGTGGACTAGATGTTAATGTCTTTTTTTTGTCTTTTTGTTTTACCTGTAGCTGAATGATGTATTTTTATACTAAATATTTCACGAAGGTTTATTGTTTTTTGTCATAGAAAAGTGAAACCAAATGCTACTGATATTTTCTCTCTGTAAAACTCAAATGAAATCCCGCGGTATATACAACACAGCTAGGGCTGTTGTAAACAAATATTTTAGTAATCGAGTAATTTATCGATTATTCTTACGATTAATCGAATAATCACATAAAAAATTTGATAAAATAAAATATTGGTAAATGTGGCATAACACCAGTATTACTATCGGATATCAACATCAGTCCAATTTTTCATACATGAGCTTATCTACTAGCTACTTTTTTGTAGTTTAGAAAATTAACCTGTAACAATAACAGCTCACTTTCTAAGTTAGCCTGAAGAAAAGTTATACAAAGATCTGAAATTATATTCAATTTAATAATAAAGAGGCAGGCTCACAAATACGCTTATAAGAAATGTCTACACTCCAATTTTTAGTTAATGTATTCATCTTCAGTGAGTTTAATAGATGAACTCTCACCTTGCCCCATACCTGTTTGGGAATACAGGAAATGTGGCCTGGAGTGGAGGATAGATTAGAGCCGAATGAACAGGAGGAGGGGAGGAAACAGAGCAGGGGCCGTTTAGGACAAAATCTATGTTTTGTCTCTCACACACTAATAAAAACTAATACACACACAAAATATTAAAATTGCACATATATACTATTTAAATGTCACACACATATACAATTTTTGTCACACACACACAGAAAATATTAAAATTGTGCATACACACTAATAAAATATCACACATGCATACCAATTTTTTTTCTCACACGCATACATAAAAGACAAAGATTGCACATATAAACTAATAAAATATAGACTCACCTTTTGTATGTGTGAGAGTGATGTCCCGGAAGAGGCGGGGCATAATTTGGAGATCAGATCGCGCATGCGTAAAACCACAGTGACGTCAGCTTCAAGTTGAATATTGGAGCTACACGATGTAAGCTGCTTTTAGCTCAATGCTAATCCGATTTTTGAACGCTAATTTCGGCCAGACGTTTTCTACCGCTCCTTCCTCAAGCGCTCGGCGGTTCACTTAGGCCTTAGAACTGGAATAAGCCCTAAGTGAACCTGCAAGCGCTTGAGGAGGGAGCGGTAGAGAACGTCTGGCCGAAATTAGCGTTCATAAATCGGCTCAACCTTGAGCTAAACGCCGCTTACTCCGGCTCTAACGCCTTACCCCGGTGTCAGAGCCATAAGTGAACCTCCGAGCGCTTGAGTAGGAAGAGGAGCTAACGCCGGAGGAGCTAACGCCGGAGTAAGAGGAGCTAATGCCGGAGTAATGCGTTAGAGCCTTACGCCGGAGTAACAGGAGCTAACGCCGGACGAAGCGGAGCTAACGCCGGAGTATGATGAGCTAACGCCGGAGTAAGAGGAACTAACGCCGGAGGAGCTAACGCCGGAGTAAGAGGAGCTAACGCCGGAGTAACAGGAGCTAACGCCGGACGAAGCGGAACTAACGCCGGAGTAAGAGGAGCTAACGCTGGACGAAGCGGAACTAACGCAGGAGTAAGAGGAACGCCGGACGAAGCGAGCTAACGCTGGAGTAAGAGGAGCTAACGCCGGACGAAGCGGAGCTAACGCCGGAGTTAGAGCCGGTACAGACCTAAGTGAACCACCGAGCGCTTGAGGAGGGAGCGGGAGAGAACGGCTGGCCGAAATTTGCATTCATAAATCGGATTACCCTTGAACTAAACGCCACTTACACCGTGTAGCTCCAATATCCAACTTGAAGCTAACGTCACTGTGGTATCAACGCATGCGCGATCTGATCTCCAAATGATGCCCCGCCTCTTCCGTGACATCACTCTCACATACAAAAGGTGAGTCTATATTTTATTAGATTATATGCATAATCTTAGTCTTTTATGTATGCGTGTGAGAAAAAAATTGTATGCGTGTGTGATATTTTTGTATTGTATATGCGCAATTTTAGTATTTTGTGTGTGTGAGAGAGAAAAATTGCATATGTATGACATTTTAATAGTATATATGT